>SRPT01000570.1:0-20236 GCA_018360205.1 Claviceps digitariae
AAAAAAAAAGAATAAAAAAAAAAGGCAGAAGAAAAAAAAGGCAGCCAAAATTATCCCTCCTATTCTATCACTCCCCTCTCCTCCTTCTACTCCATATAGTCTTTTATCTTCGCCAACCACCTAACCGTCCAACCACCCAACCCCCAGGCCATGTACTCGCCCCCCCCCCCCCCCCCCCCCCAATAATCATGCAGCTTCTGCTTTCTTATCAGGCCAAGACGCGAAGCTCTTCGGGGTCGGGCTCCAGGCCAATAGCCAGGCCGGACGGCAGTCTATCGAGGTTGTTTCTGCAGGGCTTTGCGTTTCGGGCTCCTAGCTGGCGAGTTTTCTTTTTCCTCTGATGTCAATGCAGTGAGTCGGGGAGGAGGAGGGGGTGTCAGGGACGGTGGCGGCGCAGTACGTCTTCTCTCTCTTCTCTTTCATTCCTTCTGTCATGCTTGTCCTTTGGTGTTTTTTTTTTTATAACTTCTTGCCTTGTTTTTATTGTGTATATGTTTTATAGCAAGTATGGAGTACTGAGAGGCAGTCTCATTTTTTTTAAAAAAAATAAATAAATAAATAAAGCATATCATACACAACACGACACTAACACACACATTTAAAAGCACCTTCTTGCTCGGTCTGCTACCCCGACTCCTCTCATTCACCTTCATGGTCCTCTTAGTACGGCTTGCTCCATCTCTCCCGCCCGGCTACCGCATCGAGCCCAACACGCAGCAACATGCGCAATCCGCGCGCTTTCCTGGGCGTGACTGTCCCGTCTTCGGGGCTGACCAAGCCGTTCTTTGACCGCATCTTCTCGGACACGAAGCACAGGCTCATTGCCCCTTTTGCAGTTGGAGCGGGCGTTTCTTGCGGCGGCGCGTTGAACCCGCATGAGGCGCTCTCTGCGTTTGGTCTACGCCTTGCCCACGTGGCTGTTACGCACCTCGTCTTGGCGTGCCATCTGCGGTGACAGCCAAGACGGCCAGCACCAGCATCACGAGTGCGGAACAGGTTAGTCTGCGGTGGCCTGTACAGAACTGTCCATCACGACGCGGCCGTGGAGCTTACGCTGCGGGGTTTGACGACCAAAGTGGTGCTTTTATCGGGTCGTGACAAGCCCTGCAGGAGCGGCGGTTGCGTTGACGCGGGAGCGCGAGGGACTGTTTCTTGGTCATGGCCATGACGAGACGGGAAGTAGGTAGTGGTAGACAGACTATTTGAAAAACATATTTATGTGCATGTCTTGAATTGTAGATGCGCTGAGCAGGTTTTTCTTCTTCTTCTTCTTTGGACCCCTATACATGTCTTGATATATTATTATAATAGATTGCGCAGCTGAATATAGCGCGTGAAAAGATTTAGGGTACTGAAACAAATGAAGTGAAAAATGCTACACGGATCAGGTACGGGTGCCAAAAGGGCAAGACACGTTTCTCTGCCGATTGCAGCCGCAAAAAGAACTTGTTTCAGGAGCGTTGCAGCTAGCCTCTCCCGCTTTACATCTCCGAGTATGCATATAAGGCGGCCCACGGGCATGTAAAAAAACTGTTTCATTCATGTCTCCGAGACGCACAACCGGAATATGACGCAGAAGGAGTGTGCGTGAACCCTGGCAGGGGTATAAACAAATGACGCGGAAATTGAAGCTGGCAATATGGGGAGATCCTGTTTGCAAGGTTGATTCAAAACACAACATCAGACGGTTTTTCTTCATGATGCCGAATTGTGCTCAAACGTCGTTAGGGTAAAAATTGACCCGATGTCAATGCTGAGACGAAGCTGCGGGGAGTCCGTTCAATGCTTGAAGCGAGCTTTCCCAACAAAATTGTTGTAGAAATCCATCTACGTCGAAAGATGCGCTGAAGCTGCTATTGGCGGTTCTTGAACCATGGAAGAGTTCAACTGATGGCTTGACGAAAGAGTGAGTGAGAGTGGGGGCGACACGGATATTATGCGCAAAATAGTATCTGCACGACTATATCAGATATGAATCATTCCACCGGCAGGTCATGGTCTACTTCTCTGAGACCAAAGACACTGGACCCCTTGCCACAGGTCTCAAAGCTTGGAAGTTGAAAGCATCTTGTTGTCACTCTGTTGAAACCCGAAGCCTGGAGACTGGAGTCTGGAGTCTCGAGTCTGGAGTCTCGAGTCTGGAGCCTGGAGCCTGGACTGGAGAGCCAGGAGCAAAGAGTCGCTCCCTGAGTTACTTGACGCTGCTGCTGCCGCATGTCCCGTGTCAACTTCTCCAAGAGAAAATCCGCCGAAGCTACACCCTGGACCCTGGCTATCATGACTTGCCGCCAACCGGAAAATTGTGCCCACTACCCACCCACTGTCCAGTCACTTCCAATTCCAGCAAATCTTGGTAAGTAACATTGAATATTGGTAATCGCTTTTTTGCTCCGGTCCGTCGACGTCGACTGATGTGCGGGGTACGATGCCCCCGACTATGTGACGCTATCAGAAGTCTAAAATGAGTATTTGGTACTAGTAACTAGACCCAGCACTTGAACCTACTAGAAAAATAATGCGCCGTCAGACGCGGGCCGCCTGCGATCGTGGCTTGCCGTGGTGTGAGTGCATCTGCATCTGACACCAACATGACACCCACACTCTGTTTACATTCACAACAACCTCACCTCGCTTTTAGGTGGCTCAAAGCTTAAAAAACAACGGCAACAACAACAACAACAACAGCGGCCACCGGATGGATAGTCGCGCACCTGAAACCCTAATCAAAGCCGTGCCAATCAAGTCGTGGTATTTTCTTCATCGCGGGTCCTGGCTTGAATAATGGCATTAGTGAATCATGAATGATGTGGGGATTGGGATCGAAGGGGGAGGAAGGACGCGAGGAAACATTGGCTCCTGGACTCCTCATTCTGGGCCGGACTGACGACAGCATTCGTAATACTGAAACAAAACCAGCCCTTGTTCTCGAAACGAGCGCGCTGCATTGCCAAGGTTTCGCGGAGGTATTATTGGTCGAGTGAGAGTCCAATGTTCAAACCGACGGCTGAAAGATGCATCAATAACCTCGGTGCGCATTGAACAGACATAACTCCGGACCAAGTGAACTGAATTCAGACCAATCCACGTATATTTATCCATGTTTGCCACGGTGATGAAGCAGTTGAGGCAGGTTTTCCGCGGCCATATGTATGTCGTCTGATCTAGAATCCTCAGCCAACATGTCAACATCGGCGCTCTGCCCTCAATCACCGGCTTGAAATTTCTTTCTTAACTTTTTTTTTGCCCGTAAGGAGAGCCCTGCACAGCTAAAAGGCAATTAAACAGTGATCGAGCAGAGCTCGATAAACAGAGTTTGCTAGCCGAGAGATTTGCCTCGAGATAAGATGGCCCAGCCCCGGGCCCTATCGGCCGCAGGCCCGCAGCTACAGCTGGAAGAAGGTTCGCGTAAAGAGGAAAGAGGAGGGCGGAATGGGAGGGATTCCGATGGTGGCTATATCCCAAGTCAGGCATTCTAACCCGTTGAAGGATCCATGCCTCTCGTGCCGTGGGCAACGAGCAATGAGGCATTGTGCCGAGCTGGAAATGGAAGAAGTTCCAGTTCGCACGTTGCTTCCGGGTGGATTGTCTGATGTCGAGAATGGTTGCATGGGGAGGGCCGGTTAGTTGCCGCGTACTTAATCGAGCATGGTGCTGTATAAGCAACGTGAAACTTTTTCAAACAAGGACAAAGGCTGGCAAGGCAGCATTCCGGCGTTGTACACAACCTTGACGCCTTGAAGCTGGCAACATGGGACATGGGACATGGGACTTGGGACTTGGGACATGGGACTTGGGGACTTTGAAGGAAGGAGCGATGCACCCACCACCCCGAGTCACCAGTGACGACTCACCAATGGCCAGTAACCACCCCCCCAGCATTGGTTTGAAGCCTCAACTTTGATACTCGCAAACACCCAGATACCCATACAAAATAACATGTCGCAAGAACCCACCAGCTGTGACATCGGCAAACCGGCTGAGATCGATAGATTGCTTGCTTGCTTGCTTGCCCAAGTTCCTGAGTAGTGACCACTGACGACGACTGACAGCGTCCACACCCCCCTTCCCCCCCTTCTTGTTCTACATGCTTGCCTGGGCTACTCTCCAAGTATATACAAGACGCCCTTCCCTCAACCACTCGTACTGACTTGATAGACGCATACAACCTCTTTGACCTCTTTATAGGTTGCTGGTGCTTCCGTCTGATACCAGTGATCCCAACAAGCCACTCTTCTTTTCAGTGTTACGAACTTGCGTCCTCGAGTCTCAAAACACAAGTCATCCATCGTCATGGCAGGAGGAAATGAAGAGGAGAAGATTCAATTCGGCATCCGCGCCAAGGAAAATGAGCAGACCACTTTTGCATTCATAATGGCTCTGATTGCCCTGGGCCTTGTTTTTACTGCCTTCCACTCGATCAGACAGTTTGTTTATTATATTAGAAGAAGGGACGGTCAGTCCAGGATGCCATCTTCTTTGGTTGCTCTCCCTCGGTATGTTACTTCGTTTACTTTCGGAACAAGTCTTTTATATATTTATATTACTTGGTATTCTACCTACCTGGTAGCCACTTTATATTGGTCTCCTAACCGTGCTTTCGCTCCAATAGAGCTATCAGGAAACTCAGCCATCGCCGCGTGGCTGGCGTCCCATCTCTAGGCCATGCTACTATCATAGCCATATTTTTGGTCTTTAATGTTGTTGGCCTTTTCGTGAACATGAATCGCAATACATTGAACAAAACATCGGACATTGCGTCAAGATCTGGATGGTAATGCACCCCCGCTCCCCAACCTTCTTTTTACTTCTATTTGTTATATTCTAAAGATTAAAATTCTCACGCTTCTTTTTTTCTCCTTGACTCCAGGCTCGCAATTGCAAATCTCCTCTTCGTCGTCTTCTTTGCACTCAAAAACACGCCACTCGCGTTTCTAACGTCCTGGTCATACGAACGCCTCAACTGCCTTCATAGAGTGTGTGGTTATGCTGCTGTGGCTCATACAATCGTTCACGGATCATGCTACTCATACTACTTTGTGAAGGCCGATATTTCTGGCCTTCTAGTACGGCCTTCAGATATCATGGGAATAGTGGCTGGCGTGTGCTGGTTTCTACTAGCCCTGACTGGTATTTTTGTTCGTCGCTGGTGGTACGAGCTGTTCTACTATCTTCATATTATTCTTTGGATGGTTTCTATTGTGGCTATCGGGTTTCATCAGCCTCATCTTGGCAAAAAAGTGGCGATCGGCACCGTCGTTGCTGGTAGCATGTGGGGGCTGGATCGACTGATTCGTTTTGTTCGTCTGATGCTCTATACCGTGAACAATTCGGCGACTCTCATACCACTTCCCAACGGCGGCACTCGAGTCATCTTGGCCAAGCCGCCTCTCATTGCCAAGCCCGGAGAGCATGCCTTCCTGTGGATCCCCCATATCAGACTTCTTCAAACCCACCCTTTCACCATTGTATCGGCAGACCCGTTGGAGTTTGTCATTGCGTCTCGTGACGGCTTTACCGGCGCTCTACACAAATATGCCACGGCCAATCCGGGAGTCTGTCTCAAGGCGTCGATTGAAGGGTCGTATGGTACGGTCCCTGATCCATCGGCGTTTGAGACTGCCGTCTTGGTAGCTGGCGGTAGTGGCGCTAGCTTCATCTTTGGCTTGGCTCGGGCTCTATCGCAGAAGATTGCGAGGACACAGGTGATGACGCGAAAAGTGGTGTTTGTCTGGGTAGTCAAGCACCGAGGTACGTCCCCCGTGAAGAAGGAGGAGAAGATGGCAATTCCCGTTCTATTCCCGTGACTGACAAAAACGAAACAGACCAGCTAGAGTGGTTTTCCGATCACCTCACTACTCTTGGGGATGACCCCCTCTTCTCCATTCAGGTTTTCGTAACCAGATCTAGTCCCCCCGCGTCTCGACCACGTCTTTTGAAAACCGAGATTGTGGAGGACGGAAATGATGAAAAATCCATGATGAAAGACCTTGCGCCAAGCAAGAGTGAGATGCCAGAAACCTCTCACACGTCAAGTTCGCAATCGTCAGTGGACTTGGAGAAGTCTCTTGCACGGTCTGACAGCGATTTCACCCTAGCCAGCGACACTAGTCATGCCGTTGACCTGAGAAACACGGTGGTCAAATATGAAAGACCAAATATAGATGAACTGATCCGAGAGGCCGTTGGAGATACGGCAGCGCATGAGAGAATCCTTGTATCGGGATGCGGCCCAGCCAAGCTCATGGATGTGATGAGAGAGACAACAGCAGACTGCATTCGGTCCGATGGGCCTAGCATTGAGTTGCACTGTGAGAAGTTTGGGTGGTGATGATGACGATGATGATGATGATGAACATGATCGCGATGGTGGATTTTGGGACTGGATCCAGCCCACCGAATCTGGACTCTGGAGTCTATAGTATGTATGTACTGTACAAATTACATGTATGTAGCTGGGTGCTGGAGCGCAAAGCGCATTGTCACCTGTGGACCATTTGACATGGGGGCGGTAGTTCAATATCATTAATTTTGACTCATTTTCGGTGAAAAAAAAAAAAAAAAAAAAAAAAAAAAAAAAAAAAAGTGTGCTCGTGTCTGGGGAGACTGCACGCCGCGTGAGGTCCAGTGCAATGACGTCTGGTCCAGCAATGCCAGCAGCCCGGCACAGGTTAGTGCGACACGCGGCCGGAGTCACGGAGTCACGGACCAGTTTCCGTGCCGACGCTCCGAGGCCCGGCCGCCGCCGCCGCCGAAATCTACCGCTACCATCTGCCGGGCGGTGATTGATACTGCTGATCAATGATTAATAATCCATCATTCATCATTCGTCATTCATCATTCATGTACATAACACCTACATACATATATACAATACACCCCTTGAATGATTTTACACATCTACATAACAAGGGGCGTCAGACCAATTAACTAGTACTTGCTAGCATAGGGGGTACAACAGCAATGCCTAATTTATAGTAAGGAATAGGTAGCCATAGGTCCCTTACTTATTATATAGAGGCCCTAGCTAATAGCCCTAGCAGTCAACGGTATTATATGCGCTCTGGCCGCCAAAGAGGGGGGGGGCCTATGGGGGGCTTGTACCTGTGTAAAATCATTCAAGGGGTGTATTGTATGTCCTTTCCACAGTTGCTTCTCCCACTCGACACCCGTTCCGACGGACGCCTCTTTTCGGGATTCTTTCTTGGATTCTTCTCTTTTTGTACATTTCCCGACACGCATCGTTTATACTTGTTTTGGACAGCAAACTATAACGTTCCCCCATTCCACTCATCGCTCTTACTCATCGCTCTTTTGACCTGTCGGGCACCTATTGACATTTATTTTCCCATGTACATGGATACACCCCTGGTAAGCTTATCCTCCAGAGAGTTCTATGGAACTTTTGCTGCGGCATAAGGTTTCGGGATATGCATTTCATGCAGGTATATTTCTGGGGTTATTTCTCGGGAGGATCCTCGTTGGTGTACAGTGCGGGAAATAATGATGATGATAATGATGATTTCATTGATGATACGAATGATACCCATGATCAGGAGATTAAGAACGATGGCAAAGAATAATAAATCATGACAACCATAATGGGCGAGAACTTATGCATACGGACATTATGGCGAGCCGCATACGCCTTCAGCAGCAGCACCACCAGCACCACCAGCACCAGCATGAGCATGAGCATGAGCAATTATGCTCCTGACCAGTGTGACCTGACCAGTGACCACCATATTACCAGGCACAATGACAATGCACTCAAGTGCAAAAGGTCAAACAGCAGGGAAGACACCACACAAAAAAACTGAATTATATAGAAAAAAAAAGGGGGGGGGGGGCTTGTTGGCCTACATGTTACGTCCAGCAGTCTGGTTACTCACAGGCGGTGTGTGCAAAAACCCGCCAGGTGGCGTGATAAGAAACGGCTGGCTGGCAGCTACCTGCTCCGTCTGCTTTGGAGTGCGGATGATGTGGATTGGGGAATGGGTATTGAGACGTAGGCAGTGTTACAAATAGCCTATTATTATTTAAAAAAAAAAAAAAAACAGATAAAGAATAATAATAATAAGCTATACAACACAATATGAAATATATATATATATATTTTCTTTGCTATATTAGCTATATAGTTTATTTAGTTTCTTCATTAGCAGCGCTTAGCGTAAACGTCACTACGTCTAGAAATGCACGTGTATGTATTGGGAGGAATAGGAATACAAGGCTGTGATGCACGAAAGCGCACAAACTTTGTGCAACAAATCAGATACAATAGCGGGACGCCCTAAACTCTTTTCCCACATAAAGTCATGTATTAATGTCTAAAACTCCGTAAAAGCCCGTTCGTGAGGTTTTTTATACACCCCGCTAGCTAGGGCCGCGTAAATGCCTACAATAGGCTTAAATACCGTATAAAAGATAAATTCTGCGTAAAATTAATATTTGTGAATGTATTTAGTAGAAAGAGGTTACAAAACTTAGTGTGTGTTTTACGCACAAAGTTTGTGCGCAAAAAAGAGGCCGGCCTTATAAGCAGCGAAAAAAGAGTCCTTACAAGCAGCAAAAAAAGAGGCCTTATAAGCAGCGAAAAAGAGGCCTTGGAAGCAAGGGCAGTGGGAAAATCAAGTAAACACTAATAAAGTGCAGGGTCCCTGGACGGTATAAAGTCGGCGCCCTATAGTACTCCACATATAACTTGTACCTGACTTTGTCGAGCACAAAGTTTGTGCCGTTTTGTGGATCACAGCCTTGGTAAAGACGTTTGATCTTATAAAAATGCAGGTTTCATACTTTACACCGGTTTCGTACTCGTTCATCTCACTAATGTCACCCCGGGTCAAACAACTCACGTCGTCAGTACATGCAAGAGACGCTCGCTCAGCCTGTCGGTAGCCACGTTTGCTTGGCTCGTCAGAACTTTATCAGTCTGGTGTGGTGTTGGCAATATTATTCATAAGGCATCTGCTACAAAGACAAAATAATTGGTAATCAAGGTATACACAGATGAATATTTCGAGTATTTATCCACAGGGAAATTCGCGTTGAAACAAAAAATTAAAGGAGAATACATAGTAAAAGGATAGGGAAATCCTTTTCCCGGGTATATGAGGAAAAATGAAAAAATAAAGAAGAAGGAAATCCAAGAGAACATTGCTCCAGGCGGAAAGAGATCCAGAAACGCGCCATATCAGGGGTCCGGGACTCCGCTCTGCATCCATGGCAGCAACATAAAAAAAAAAGTGAAAGAAGAACAGCTTTTAATATCCGGTGCCGTGTGGTGGAATTAAAAAGAAGATAGATCGTGATGATGAGAGATGCGGGAGAAAAAAGTGGTTTCGTGTTTGGGTTTTTATTTTTCTTCATCCTTTGTCATGTGGTTAGGTGTCTGCTCCCCCAAGGCTCAAGTCAGTCCTTCACTGTGCTCTGCGTGTGCCTGGGACGATTCTCTGCGTTCGTATGATCCCTTTGTGCCCAGGCTTTTTGAGAACGTCCTCAGAATTCCGCCCGACTTGTGGCCGAGGAGCCCGATACTGTTTCGCCCACTGTGCAGCACAAGATCGGCTGATCTGGCGTCATCTCCTTGCTGCTGCGCCGCCATCGCGGCCCGCGCACCCGGCTTCGGATCCACCATGAGCTTCGCGCTGGGGGACAACATGAGAAACAGAGGGTAGGCTATCATGGCAATATGCAGCGCCATGATTACAATGTATGCTGTCTGCACACTGCCGCCTCTGTGTATGATGCCGTACATGACAAAGGGGAAGAAGGCCGGGCCAGAGCCACCCATGGTAATGAAAGCTGCAGCACGCTTCGTGCGTCGTCCCTGGCCTCGCAGACCAATGGCGAAAATGAGCGGCCAGATGGGTCCTTCTGCGAAGTAAAACAACATGACGGGAACCACCAGCATGTCAGCATTCGCAGGGTGCAAGACAACGGGGAGCAGGGCGAACAAGAAGCACAGCACCCCAAAGATGAAGAGAAGAGTGCGAGGTTGCGGGAGACGCCGATTCGACACGGACAGATACGTGATGCCTCCCGCGAGAACTCGTGATAGCGCAAAGGCACTGTGAGCGACGAGCAGATAGTCCGGGATCGAAAGAGACAGACCAGGCGGCTTGTCCGGATCGTCAACCGTCGAGCCCGACGACGTAGAGCCTGTCACAGCGCCCGAGCCCGTTGGGTCGCCGCCTGGCAGAACCGATACCAGTAGACTGCGAAAGTAGATGCTGTTGCTCTCTTGAGCGGCAACGTACGTGTACTGCGCGAAAACTGCCAGCACGAGGCTGACGGTTCGCAGCTGGAGTCCGCCCACGCTTCGTTGTTGGACATCAAGTGGCAACTTGTTGGCAGCAAGCTCTAGTTCGCCATCGCTGACCTCGGGCAAGGGCATGTAGAAGAAGAATAAGCCAAGAGCGACACATAGAAGCGTGATGCTCAGGTACGTCCATTGCACGTTGAGGAGGTTCATACTCGATGACTTGGTCATGCTCTCTCGACTGATGCCCGTGAAGAATACCTTCTGGGCCAGCAGCCCACTGACAACGCTTCCCGCGCCTTGTACGGCCTGCGCCAGGAGAAGCCGGGTTTCCCCATACTCTTGGGGCCCGCAGAGGATCATGAAGGAGTTGGCGGCAACCTCGAGAACTGAAAGACCAAATCCGACCACAAAGGTACTCAACATGTACCCACCATACGAGTTGGTGACGGCCGAAGGCCAGAATATAATGGTGCCGATGCCGTAGATGCACAGGCCCACAATGAATGTGACCTTGTAGCCACCAACGCTGCCCGCAATGATGTCTTTCCCGTGACGCTTCGATCGATTATGCTCGTCGCGTCGCAGGATCCATTCGCCCACAAGTAAGGGTCCAAAAAAGTATCCTCCTCCGAAATACGCGCTGGTAAGTCCCAGGGTCTGCGCATCTGTCGTGTTGTTGATGACGCCGATGGCATTGTTTAATGTATTGAGAAGCCCGTAGGAGATGCCCCAGAGGAAGAAGAGAATGCCAACAAGGCCGCAGTACTTGAACGAATCGGCAGTATTGGCTTGCAGCATACTCTTCGGTTTGGTCAAGTTGACGAACCCAAAGAAAAGGCCATTTTGAACGGAATTGGTCGACACAGTCCCATTCGTTTGCGCTCGATTCATTGCCGACAGGTCCGACTGCGTACTACCACTCAGGTTTCTCATATCTGGTGCTGTGAGAAACTCCATGGCAGTCATAGGTTCGTCGTCAGCCGAGGGAGTTTCCACCGCCATGCTTTGGTCATTTGCACCATTCTCGCCTTTTTTCCTATTTTCGCCATTGCTTTCTCCAGAGTCAGGCGCGGCCGTCGACTCACGCACGACGCTCGGAATATGTCGAGTGGGTGGCGTGTCGGCATCAGTGATGGACTTGGAAGTCCTCGTCAACCGGGTTCCATCTGGATCGTATAGCATAGCCGGCAAGAGTTTGAGAATCAGTGGTTTGAGAGTCGGAATGCAAGCACAGGCTATTCCGATGTTCACTTCAACGGCGCTCCACATGAAAGAGAGAGAGGCATTCCAGGCAAAATCGGCACTTCCACCGAATCGTGAGTTGGGATCATCCGAGATACTGGTCGGGACGTCTGTGATAGCTCGCTGCAGATAGTAAATGCGAACAACGTCGACAATTGTGACAAAGACACCCAGTGAAAACGTAATCACGATGATGGCTTTCTGTCGTACGGGGAGTCGCATCCCCGTCAAGACTGGAATGGGCAGCGCCAATATGGCCAGATCGGTGACAATGTTGACGGGCGCGGCACAGATGAACTCGGTGAGCAGAGGAATGCATTTTGCTGCTGAGCTCGATACTGACATCCAGGCCGCGGCCACGGGGTTACACTGAAAAATATTCAAAAAGGTAAGGACCAGGCCGGCAACATTGACGACCACCAACGTTACCCACGAGGCATACCGTAAGACGACTTGGGTGTTCTTGGCCAAGCGCAAGTAAAATATCAGAATGCTTGTCTTGGCCGCCATGAGGGCAGGGTTGTACAGTATCGAGAACACGTATTCAGCACGTCGCAATTTCGGCCAGTTGTCAACGCTTATATGAGCGTCATGTCTCCCCAAGCCCACCATTACTCCATAGTCGATGGAAGCTGAGAGACAGAGGGCCAACAGCCAGGCAAGACACACGATCCTGTCGTCCCAAGTCACACGTCGAACAATACAGCGCCTGCAAATCATGCGAGCACCGACAAAGACGGAGGCCAAAGCTAATGTTGCCGTCGTTACGGCAAACACAGCTGGCCCTCTATTCGGCACTGATCCATGATCTTCTGCCGAGGTAGAAGACATGGTGAGGTACAGAACCGGGCAGGCATACAGAATGATTTCGTCGGTAGGTATTTAGAATTGAGTATCGCAGCTAAGTCAAAAAAGGGGGACGAGAAAACGGAATTCCTCCAGATTACTATGGTGTGTGGTAACGGGTAATCGCAACGCAGACATGTTTCAGTCAAGGCGTGCTGTTGTGGCCATTATTTTGTTGTTGGCTCCCGGTGATTCGTTTAAGACAGCTGCGACGGGCCCTCTAGACAAGCCGCAGGTGCCCGAGACGTGACCGAGACGTGAGTGAGCGCGGGCGCAAAGGAGACGGTGTTGCTTGAGTTGCAACTTGGAAGCGGATTCCACAAAGACGAAGGATTTCACGACGCGGGTGTCGATCTGATAGATGTACTCCCAAATCGTCGGCCAGACTGACGCAAAAAGTGCTCAAGGTAAAAGTAAGTTGGGTTTGCGGCCGCGTCAATTGGGGAGTCGGGAAGGTCAGGAATCAGGATTGAAGAAATCACCAGGTTTCCCCCGGGCCCCCCACCCCCAGCCGGATCCAAACTTTTGGTTTTTGAAGTATTAGCGACGAACCAGACCAGATCCCACTCCACTTGCCGCCACTGAGCGGCGATGGCGGTCTTTTGGGGGACTAGTATCTAGTACCTGGTCGCAACAATAAAGAATGTCTGGTGAATCCACACGATGTTTCGTTGTGAGGAGCAATCGAGGTTGGGTCGGGTTGGACGTTGTGGTGAGTGGGTATTAAAAAGAAAGAGAGAGAGAGGGGGGGAGAAAAGGTAAAAGGGGAAAAAAGGAAAAGGAAATAAATTGAGGAAGAGGTATTGGTTTTTGAAAAGGTCTACTAGTACTCCAACTAACCAGAGTCGAGCGAGTACTGCAGAATCCAGATGTGAGAAGGGCAGCTTCACCTCGGGCCTAAATGGAGGTCAGGTCAACAGCGCACCTAGTGTACGTACACAATGAATTGTATGTGGCTGGTCAATATCAACCAATCGGCGTACAGAGATACAAGTGCGGAGGAGGCCGACAAAGTCAAAAATGAGGAAAGTTTTACAACCCGCGACGGTGATGTTGACCAGTTCAAACAAAGACAGGCATTGCATGTGCAGTGTGGGCATGGCGGCTCTGAGCCTCTGGAGTAGGTACTTACTTGTAGCTTGTAGTCATGTCGCAGAGTTCGGCAAGCGACTAAGCCGAAACAGGCCATGGTTCATGGGAAAAGGACCCATCGGCCGACCGACTACCTTAGGTAGGTAGGTATTCGAGCATGCATGCAAGCCCCGTGCAATCCGCGGTTCGGCTCCAGTCCTCGGCTCCAGTCCAGTCCATTACCCGTCCATCCCAATGACGATGGCGCTCTGTTACGGACGGCCTTAATAGTGAACGAATGCTGGACTGTGGACTCTGCAAGATGGGCATTGTCTTGGCCCAGTCTTGGGAGCTTGGCTGAGGGTGGTCGGTCGGTTCGGGAAAAACCAAGGCGGTATCAACATATCGACCTTCCTTTGTTGTCAGAAGGCCACAGCTCCGACGTGCCTTTTCTTGTCCCTTTTTGTTTCTTGCATGCCGTATCGTAATAGCGCCCCTTGATAATAAAGGTGCTCGGCGAGCTTTTTCGGCCATGATGCAGCTGACGGCTCACGGCTCACGATATGCAAATGATCTGGTCGTCGATCGTCCAGGTGTCAAGTTGTTCAGATGTCATTTGACCAGGCCGGGGGCGGGCAGTTGGTACCAGCTGTCAACCAAGTAAGCCGTCTGCCTGCTAGTCTACTTTACACAGTGCAGAAACTACTCCGTCGTGCCTGCCTCACTTGTTTCATTCTTCATCACCAGATGCAAGAAGGTCCGGTTCAAGCGCACATTATCTACGAGAAAGGTATTCCAAACCAGCACAATCTCTCCTTCACCATGAGACCAGAATCTATCGCCAATATGCCGCGAGGAACGACGAACGACGACGCTGGACGGCCAAGGACCCGGATATTTTGGAGCGCGTGAGGGAGGAATTGGAATTGCCCGCGTGCGCAGGTTGCCGCCACCTTGCAACCCTTGCAGTTGCTGAACGTGGCTGGGGCCAGATCTACTTCAGGAGATTGATCAGACAGGCCCTTCTCCGAAATAGCACCAACCGCAATCAAGCCGTGGTTTCAGCCGCGTCGCCAATCGAAGATCTGTATGTTTGGGGAGACAACTGAGACGGCCATACCGGCCACGCGCCAGCAAAACCCGTCTTTTGCATTACCTTTGTTGAAGCTGAAAAGAGCCTGAACACAGACTTGAGGGCCCTTCGTTTAAGAAGCGGCTGGGGTGAGGAGCCTTGATGTCAACGGCATGTGGCATTTCGGCGGGGGGGGGATGGCGCCGGGCAGTGCGAATTTGGGAAAGCTTTCAATGTGATTCACAGCTCTATCCATCTCAATCGACCTTGTACAACCACATTCAATGACTCGTCTATTGCAGGCTCATAGATCAAAATGCGATCAGGTACGTGTGAAAAATAAAAAGACGATAATAATGAAGAAAATCAAGGGACCGTTTATCGGGCATCGACCTCTGCCTAAATGGCATTAATTTTATGTGGCGCTATGGCTTAGGACATTTATTACTAGCTATATATAGTAATTTATATATAGACTATATAATTATTATTTAGTAAAAAGCTTATATAATCTATATTCTAAAGCTATATAATATACACTCTAAATATATATATTTTATTAAGACTATTACTAACTATATTACCTATTTATAATACTATTTTTAATTACCTTTTATACTTTATATAATGCTTTTTTTACTATATACTTTTCTATAAGGTATTTATTAGAATTACTTTTATACTTTAAAGGAATTTATATAGTTTAAATTTACCTTAATATATTATAATTACTCTATTTAAGCTTATTATTAAATATTTATAATAATACTTAATATAGTAATAAGAAAGGTAAAGCTAGTAAAGCTAGTAAAGTAAAGTATTTATTACTATCTTTATTTATATTATTTTTAATATCTTTAAGTTAATTTAGCACTTTAGTATATACTCTTAGCTATATTATTCTAGGCTTATATAAATTATTAAATTTTAATCTTTATAAATTTATAGCTATTATAAAAAGCTAAGTTATATTAAATATAGTAAATACTATTAAAGATAGTATACTTAATACTTTTAAAGACTTATAATACTTTTAAGCTTTAGCTTACTTAATAGCCTAAATATACTTAAATAAAAAGGGATTCTACTATATATTTTTAAAGATATTAATACTTTTATTTACTATAATTATACCTTTAAGCCTACTTTTTACCTTAATAACTAAAGAATTAAAAAATCTTATAATAGTATTATTATTTAAAAGGGCTTTATATTAATATCTTTATTAATATAAATTAATTTCTTTTTTTTTAATTAGCTAATTATTATAAATTTACTACTAAAGGTAATATTTATAAAGCACTTTAAAGAACTTTATATATTAATAAGAAAAGTAAGGGGTTTTTAACTACTTATTAATATTAAAATCTAGCTTTTACTTTTCTTTAATTATAAATTATAGTGCTATAAAGGAAATTTAGTTATAAATTAACTAATAATAAGGCTTTTAAATATAAACTAATAGCTTATTATACCTTTAAGTTTTATAACCCTTAATTTTAGCTTTTTAATACTTTTAAAAGTTTATAAAGTAATAAAAAATAAATAATAAATTACCTATATTACTCTAAAGGAACTACTTAATAGTATAATTAGTAAACTCTATAATAAAGGTTATAATATAGCTAAAGTAAAAGTTTTTATTTATAAAGTAATAAATAATTTTTTTCTTTTAAAGTATAATTTAAATATTTAGTATATAATTAACTACTATAAATAAAAAGTAGCTTACTTATTTAAAAGCCTTTAGTTATTAATTAAATATAGCCTTTAACTTATATTTTATAAGCTTATTTTATACCTTAAAAAAGTATTAAAATTTAAAGGCTTATAATACTTACTTAATAGCTAGATTTTATTAAGCCTTTAAAAAGTATTACTTATACTTTAAAAGTATATTTATATTAATATACTATTAATAAAGAATATATAAAATACTAGTAAAGAGTATATACTTTTTAATAGTATTTATTATTTTAATATTTTAATTTATTATAATAATATAAGGCTTTATAATAGCTTTCTTATTAAATAATTTACTAATAGTTATAATAACCTACTTAAAGTTATTTTTAGTCTTTTTACTTATAAAATAAAAGCTAAAGTTAAATATTTTTTTTAATAAAGTAATACTATAAGTATTAAATAATAATATATTAAAGTAATTTATTTTATATATATTATTTATAATAAATATATTAAGATATAATTATAAGAGTTTAAAGCTAAAGTATAGAGTAATAAAAAGCTTTATAATCTAACTATTTAGGCTTTTTTAGTCTTTATAAATAAAAAAGAGATTTTTTTAAAGCTAGTTATAAAGCTACTTAACCTTAGAATAGCTATTAAGCTTATACTAATAATACTATTAAATTATATTATAAATATTATACTTTATAAAGCCTTTAAAGGTATTAGGGTTATTATAATAAAGGTAGCTAAAAATTTAAAGTAATAAAATATTACTATTATAAAGGTATATAACTCTATCTTTAAGTATAGTAATTCTCTTTTATTATATTTATAAAAGTAATATACTATTAAGCTTATAATTATAATTATAAAAACTAAAGAACTTTTTATAATTAAAGGTATAAATTTTATAAAAAACTATAATTTTAAGCTTAAAGAGGTATTTTATTATTTAAAAGCTTATATTTAATTATAAATATAAGTAGCTAATATAAATAGCTTTAAAGCTTACTTATAGCTATTATTATAATTAATATTAATAGCCTTTATAGTAATAAAGCTAAATTTAAAGAGAGTTAAGAGTATTAAAAGAGTAATGCTATTCGGAGCTGTACGTAAAAAGCTGTACCCACACACACTAATACAAGCACCCCAAGCATACACTATACATAAGCACAGCGCTCTAAGCATATAGTACATATAAGTCTAGCGCTTAAAGCATACACTACTAATTAAATAAGCGCTCTAAGTATACACCCCACTACATAGCGCTCTAAGCATACACTACATACAAGCACAGCGCTCTAAGCGTGCACTATATATAAGCATAGCGCTCTAAGCGTGCACTACATACAAGCGCAGCGCTCCAATCGTGCACTACATACAAGCAGAGCGCTCCAATCATGCACTACATACAAGCGGAGCGCTCCAATCGTGCACTACATACAAGCGCAGCGCCCCAAGCGTGCGCTTAAAGCGTGCATTATATATAAGCACTGCGCTCTAAGCATACGCCTTAGCTATTATATGCGCCTAGACAAGCACTATTTTTTTAGTAGTACTATGTAATGTGGTGTGCCATACAAATTGTATGGGGGGGTGCATCAATCCAACCGGCTAGCGAAATGCGGCTAGTCGTGTGGGTACAGCTTTTTACGTACAGCTCCGAATAGCATTACTCATTAAAAAGGCTTTAATATATAATAATACTAAAGCTAAGGTTCTTTATTATAGAATTTATTATAGTTTTAATATCTTTAAAGCTATAGAATTTAATATAAAAAAGGGCTTTTATAGTAATAATAATAGTATATAGAGCTAGTTATAATAAAGGTAAATACTTTAAATAAATAAGAAAGAACTATAAAAATAGTAGCTTAAAATAAAGTTTATTTCTACTTACCACTAAATTAGGTAGAGAAAGCAATACTAGACCCCCCTCGATTCCAGCCACATTGTTAATGCCATTTAGGCAGAGGTCGATGCCCGATAAACGGTCCCAAAATCAACGCGCCTTTGCCGTCTTTTTTCCCCCTTTAGTTGTCATGGCTGATGGATGTAGGACAATGAATGGAGCTCTCAGCTCTAGCCCTGCTGTGACTGATGATCATTTTCCGCTCATCGACCAGCCATGGACGAGATAGTTGTTCAATCACCGTTTCAAAAAAAAAAAAAATGAATCCGAATTCGACACAGTGAATGGAAAGGTTGTTCGACACGCCAGTATGGATACAAGTGTCTATGGTGATGATAATGGCGGCGATGGCTCGTGCCTCGCTCTCCGTGGATGACATGGCCCATCACCACAGACCTTCGTGCACATGCGCCATACGCGTGTCGGTAAATATTTTCTTGCTCACAAGGCCACCATTGACGCTATCCCCACAGACGGCTCACGGGTATGCCGCCTTCCTCAGAAATTTGACCTGTCATCGTAACTCAAGTACTGTACGATCGCTTACTTAAGAGAGGACAAAAGACAAAAGTGATTGCGGTATCTGGATCAGCCACACTCCGATTTCCATTCATTTATGGGGGGCATTTTGCGGTTGTACGAAGACGGAAAGTGGTCCTGCCAGACTCTGCTGGCATTTTCATGTAACCGCGACGTGCAGACGTGGGCGAGGAGTATGCACCTGCTGATGATCAAAGGCCGCCTTTTGTTTCCCGCAGCCTGTATGATGATGTGAATGACGGCCCATTTTCGGGACTGCGTTTTTGATGCATCGAATATCGGCCATTGACTCTCTCCCTCTCTAACTGTTCATTGTTATTCTTCGTCTTTTGGCCCCTCCTCTAGGCTCAAACGCATCACTTCGGAAATGTACGCCGCCCAAGATGCCGTGCAGCAAAGTTGTCCCGGACCGGTGGATAGATAGATATGCTACGTAACGTAACGTTGCTTGACTTTTCTCCTTGCAACGTGCCTAGTCATGAGAGAGTACCGGCTCTCGTACATTGCTGCTTGCTGCTGTACATACATACCTCATAGATGGGTACTTACATATGTACATGTGTACATTCATTAACCTCTGGTGAGCACCGGCTGCGGTGTAAACCAGATTATCATCTTCACGCACAAAACAAAAACAACAGATGTGATCATTCGTGCGTTAGAAACCCCCCTATACTTTCATCTGTCCAAAACAAATCCCTCCCGAGTCGTGCCGTCGCCAAGTCCAATGGCTTGCCAGCCCGGCAATACGACCTACAGGACAGAGACACCGCACCGCACACGATATTATCATCCATTCTGCACTAGACGCAATTTGCACGCGGAAAGTTCTCCTATGAATATATGGGTACTTGGAACAGTTTCATGCACGTATTGAGGATGCATAAACAACGTTATGATGGGATTTGGCATGATTAGAAGGTACTCACTGGGCGTCCTCCATGCGTATGCGTGCGTTCAGAAGACAGTGCTGGCACAGAACAAACTACACCATCTATCAGACGTGGCATTCTAGGCAAGACATGTGAATAGCAAAACAGCCTTTCCCATACAACTGACCTACCCATCTGTCAGATATTTATATATCATACATTGATACATCAAGCCAGAAAGACCCCCCCCCCAAGACCCCCTTCCACGTCTACCGTTTCCCTCCCCCCGTCACATCCACACAAACTCCCTCCCCCTCACGCCGATCCTCCCTCTCGGAATCCCCGCACGGCGACCCAGACTGCACTCCCGGGACGGGAATCTGGCCATCCTGCAAGGCCCGCACGTCAAGGCGTGGACCCTCGTAGTGTTTGCGCCCGTCAAAGATCCATGTTGCGCCCGCGATGAGGAACATGATGCCGAGGGCTACGATGCAGTAGTTCATGTTGTTAGCCGTGACGGGGATTTGGGGAGGGAAGACGAAGAGGATGGTGGTTAGCATGGTCCAGAGGATGCCGATCTGGAGGGGTTTGTTGTGTTAGCTTTTAGGTCTGCTGAGTTTTTGTTCTCCTTTTTCTTTATCCTTTCTTTCTTTATATTCTTTATTATATTTTCTTTAATAAGTCTTTTTTCTTTTCCTTTCTTTCCTCTCTTTTTTTTTTTT
>SRPT01000571.1:0-20173 GCA_018360205.1 Claviceps digitariae
TTAAAAAAAAAAAAAAAAAAAAATATAAAAGAATAAGAACAAAACAAAACAAATCGTCATGTCTGATGTATAAACTAACAACTTTCCCTCTCCAAAAAGAGTCAAAGGCCGCCCCCACTACTACTCCTCCAAAAAGGAAGAATACGCCATCATCAAGTTCTCCCTCGACGCGGACCTGTCCTCCCTGTTTACCTGGAACACCAAGCAGCTGTTTGTGTACGTCACGGCTGAGTGGCCGTCGTCGTCGTCTTCTTCGAATGTCACCAACTCGGCCGTCATATGGGACAGCATCATTACGAACCCGAGCGCGGACCACCTGCAGAACATTGGGCCGGTGGGGATGAAGAAGCTCAAGAAGAGTGCTGAGGGGAAGACTATTGATCCGAGTCGGTACGTTGGAAGGGGCATGTTGATGATGAGAGGGAATTACACTCCCTTTGTGTTTGTTTTCACAGACACACACACCGAAAAAAGAAAAGAAGGAATGGATTTTTTTTAAAAAGGGGAAAAAAAGAGACATTGCACACACACACACACACACACACACAAAATTACTAACTCCATTCTTCATAGTGGCCTCCTCAAACTCAAGAACCAGCGCCCGAAATACCAAATCACCCACCCGTCCGGCAAGGTCGCCCAGCTCGACAACGTCACCCTCAAGCTCCACTACAACGTACAGCCCTGGGTCGGCTTCCTGACCTGGAACATGGCCGAAAAGCTAGGCTACTGGCAGCCCGTGGACGGTGGCGTCAGCGAGCCGTTCGAGCTTCCTGCCGTGAAGGTCAAGGGGGCGGATAAGAAAACGGGCAAGGGGAAGAAAGCGTAGGATGGGGGTGGGAACGGAGGGAGAGTTGAGCGTGTGGCGGGGGGTGGATAGTGTGTAGGTTGGAATGGGTTGTCGGTGGGGGTGTTCACCACCGGGAGAGATGCGGTGTTTTAGTTCCGACATTGATGTTGATGTGAGTGGGATT
Organism: Claviceps digitariae; assembly: GCA_018360205.1. NCBI lineage: Eukaryota > Fungi > Ascomycota > Sordariomycetes > Hypocreales > Clavicipitaceae > Claviceps > Claviceps digitariae. The sequence continues at coordinate 975 of SRPT01000571.1, forward strand.
TATTATACGTGGCTTCTCGTGTAATTTATTCACATGTACATGCATAGAACCATATTCAAAAAGCAATTAGTCAAGTAATTTCTCGCCGTCCAATTCATCATGCATTGTACCGTATTGAAAAGCAATTACCTAGTAATCCTCGCCGTCTAATCGTTCATGCAAAATACCATATCAAGAAAGCAATTACTTGAGCAACATCGCCGTCTAATCGATCAAGCACGTAACCCTCCCTTTCTAAGCATATCCCCCATATACCCTATCTTACAAATAGCGTCATCAAACCGCCATAGCGGTAGCCAACGACTAGGTACATATGTACAAACGTATTCGTGCTGAAATTCCGCCTGCTGATGCTCATGATTCGTGTCAAACGTCGCGGTGGTGAAATACCGTCCTCTTCATAGTGTACATGAAGATGAAGAAACAATCAAGATACCTCATGCTATGCCTGACATAGACAGAAATAATCAAAGATACCTCACACCATACACCTGACAGGAAGACGAAGAAAAATACAAGTACCTCATATACTATACACAATTCCCTTAAGCCTGAGTCGGCGCAGGATGGGCCCCTCCTCCTCCATTGCTGTTGCCAGCTCGTCCTCCTCTATGAGGTCCACCACGTCCTCTACCCCCACGACCGCGACCACGACCCCGTTCACCGCCGCCTCCGACGCGAGGGTTGGCCGTGTTCAAGCTCGCGGGAGGGGGAACCTGGCTATACTTGCCTTGAGGTTCTTTGTTATAGTGACCTTGAAAGCCGCCGCCGCCTCGACCGCGGCCACGACCATGGACGCTATGTGCAGCGGGCGATGGTGAGCCATTTGGGCTGTTGCGATACACCAAACTGCTATGAAGCAGATTGGGCGCACTGCCGTTGCCATTGCTGTGATTGCTGTGGCCATTGGCACCGCCACCATTCTGAAGTTGTCCTCCATTGGGGTTGCCTCTGCCCCAGCTGGGGGAGTTTCTACCAGGCGTGCCGCGTCCGTTGCTGCCGCCGTTGAGAGCGCCTCTCCAACTGCCGCGGAGAGGCGCCGGTGCCGCCGCGTCCTTGTACTGGGGCACACCCACGGGCCCGTAGAAGCCTGTCGTCAGTGTGGAAGTCGCTCGCTTCTGCTGCGATTTGCTTGACGCGGAAATGACCTGCTTGTGTGTGATGTTTAAAACCGATGAAGCTGCCACAGTCTGTCCGCGGAACATGGGCGCTCGGTCGCCTAGAGTGGTTCCGCTCATGAAAGAAGTGTCCCAGACGACATCAAGGAGAAGCGCGGTAGCAGTTCTACTGATACCAGCGACCGTGCCGCTTGTCGCCAGGGGAACCTTGCCAGCAGCGGCTGCAAAGGTAACACGGTCACCCAAGCTAAAATTCTGATTCCCTAGGACGAGTTCTGCGTCAGAGGGCTTCAAAATTGCAGCTCTGGGAACTCCCTTGAGCTTCTTGATTTCAATGTCTTGTGCGGCTTGGTAGACTTGCTCGCCGGCAGCAGCCAAAGCCATGACGACGTCAGAGTCCAGTTGTTCTGCTTCAAGAGGCACTCTCTCGAATTTTGACATCTCTTGTTGCTTCAACCATGCTACTATGTCCTTGACTCGCTGAGATGCAACAGCCGGGTCCTTCCACAAGTCGGTCTCGCAAATCTCGCTTTTTTGTGGCTCACGTTGAATGGCCGCGAAGAAATCGGGGAAGGCCACCATGTAATCAGCAATCAGCTTTATCGCCAACGTGCTGAACTCCCAACCAGTATTAGACTTTCGAGAGTAGCCCAAAACCTTGAGTTTCCGACCCTCGAACTTGAGATTGAGACCGAGATTGAGCTTCAATCCTGCCAATGTAAAAATTTGGTAAGCTGATGTGATCCTGCTGAGAATCAGAGGGTGAATATTCAGTTGCTTCGCAACAGTGAATGATGGCGTGTAGGGGTTGCTGCGCTCGGCCTGATAGATAATCATCTTGGCAAACTCGCGTTCCTTATTCTTGGGTATCGAAACCACCACATCAGTTTTGCCCTTGTCGTGCCCAGTCACCTCGAGCGGCCGCCCGAATGCATATTCACCCAGAAAGAAGGCTCGTGTGCCCAGAGGAAACTCCTCCTCCATGGGGAGAGCTTCCTTCTCGATGAACCGCTCGTCTTCGTTCACGACTTCATCGACAATTGTCTGGGACGCGTACACGCTGCGAACGCTAGGGTTTTCCGCATATTCCTTAATCAAGGCGCCTTCTTCTGTCTTGATCAATCCCTTCAACATATGAACGTGCACAAGACACTCCACCCGGCCAACATTCACACCCAATCGTTTGGCGTACCAGATCTCCAGGAATTCGGCTTCTCTGGCAAAATCAGTGGCTTCTCGGTTCGAGTGATCTTTAGTCACAATATCCTTTTCGTTCCCGGAAAGCTCGTAGGTGAAGAGTTCATCTTGCACCTTGATAATCTTAGCTTCCTGGAGAAAGGGATAACCAACGTAGCACTGCTGACCCAGTTTGGCCTTGAAGGTCTCGATGCTGGTGCGGAAACGAGTGTCAGTCAGTGTAACCACGACGCTAGGATTCCTGCTCTCCTGCTGGAAGACCTTGATACCAAAGCCATTGACAAGTTGTGCGCTATATGGCAGAGTATGCAGGGTTGGAAAACCGGCCAGGGCCTCAGCCTTGACTAGAGCTCCGCTGGTCAACCCAGAAACGTATTCAAGGCCCTCGATTGATGGCAGATCAAAGATGTTTTCGACGCAACGGCAGTTGGTCACATCCGGGAAGATGCCTGGAAGCGGCGAGGGGTAGGTGAAGTTGACTTCAGGCGAATATGTAAACTTGAGGGGTACACCAAATCCATTTCGAGCCTTTTCGTCGGGCTCCAAGTCGTCATTTTTGGTGGCCATTGCAGCGAGTAGTCGCTTTTCATCAATGAATGGAATCTTGACAACGGCTTCCCAATCCATCTTTTTCCCATTCATATCCAGCTCAAAGTCCCGTGGGTAGAAATCAATAATCGGTGACTTCGGATTTGTCATGAGATCATGATACACCTTGGGCACGATTTTCTTACTTCTATCTGGCAGAACCCCCATGAGTTGTTCATAAGGTTTGAAAGGCTGACCCTTTTTAAAGTTGAGATCGGCTCCCAGCCCTTTGACAACATCTATTCCAGTTAGTCAAGAGCAAACCAAAAAAAAAAAAAAAAGGCAAACTCGGGCAAACATGTTCAATTCTTACCGGAAATCAGTGGAGCATAGTGGTAACTGTAGAACCAGGGCCACGATGCTATGCCCTTGTAATAGTAAAACAACACCCACTGGAGACCTTGCACATAGTTTTCGCAAAGATTCTTCTGCTCCGACCCATATTTCTCAGGTTCCCATTCCGGAAACTTTTGAAGGTAATACTTGGTCTTCCATCCGGCATATTTGTCTTGATAAACCTTGTCGTAGTGCTTTTGGGCATCTTCTGCGCTCAAGTCGACGACCATGGCTTTATCATAAGATTTGATCACACGATAAGCAGCCCAGGTTCCTTCTTCCTCCTCTTCCTCGTCGTCGTCGTCATCTTGTGTGCCAGTTTTCGTAGGAAATGATAGCACGAGGTGACGATTGGCTTCCTCGTCCTCCTTAGTTGCCCAGTCAAGGTGCATGGCGTCCGCGATATCCTGTACAAACTTGCGATCCGCGGCTTTCAGTTCGTATCCAAGATCTAATGGCTCATTAGATCGTTTCGAAACATAAGGACGTATTTTTTGTCTCCATAAATCGCGCTGAGCCGAGGTAATAACCAGTTGACCAGGTTTTGTATTGTTGTGAATTGCTCCATTTTTTGCTTCTAACTTTTTCTCCATTTGCTTAGAAGCGAACCATTTTTCGTCTGAAATGTCATCTTCAAATGAAAGTAGCTCCAGGTTGTTGAGTTCCGTTAAAAGCTTGTCCAGGCGAGGCATGTTGATGACGCCGTTCTCGTTTATGTATCCATCACAATTAGGTAGTACAGTCTTGTAGATTCTGAACATGTTTGCCAATGCTCCTTCATTGATGTGAAGGCCAGGGAGATTGGGCAAGAAATCATTACCGACGAAAAACGCCATCAGAATGAAATCATCAATAATTCTTTCAAGGTCGAATGAGAATGTCAGAGCACCGTCCTGATGCAAGTCCTGAAACTCCATTTCCAAGTACTCTCGCACTATACATAAATGGAGCAAGTAGAAATTTTGGTGTTCAAGCTCCTTTGATTTAGTCTTTGATGGTCGTCCAAAGGTGACTTCCTCACGTAGAAGACAGAAATGAGGATCATGACTCAGCAAGCCCAGCATGATCAGGTCTGCATCCAATCCGTACAGACAATGTCGCACGTTTTGGTTGTAGTTTGGCTGGGCCTTGGCATTTCGAATATACTCCATGATTTTGTGTTCGCCCTCGCCAGGGACTTCATGACCGGAAAGAACGATTTCGCATCCTTGCCAGTCGGCATCCTCTGACACCTTCTTGTTGACAAAGTATCGTAGCTGTTGCGACAACTTTGCCATAAACTCGGTTCCTTGGCGACTGTTAATGAAGGAGCCAGCTTGAGGGATAGTAGGAGACAGGATGACGTACCTGGAGTAATACAGTTGCTATCAAATGCTTCTTCTTTTGGCATCTCAACACCTTCCTTGATAGCCTTTTCACGGGCTACCTCAACGTCCAGTGCAGTACGAAACCGCCTGGCACGTTGCTGGTTCATCTTTGCTCGCGGCGCGACACCATCTATGGCCATAAAAAAAAGCTGCTTGGGTTTGATCTTCCCGAACAAGTGCTCGATATAGTTGAATATTCTAATGAACATTTCTTCTTCGCTGAGACGAAACGATACATCTTCTCCGGCATCTTTATGCGTGCAGTTATGAATGATACCGTTCATATCGAGCTGAAACGAGAACGATTAGCGAATTGAGTGGAACGAGAGGAGGATGTAGTGAGGCACGCCGAACATAAAGACAATCAAACTCAGGTATTCTATTCTCTGCAATGAGTTGAGAAATAGCGGGATAACGCTCTGAAAGCCATCGGAAAAATTTGGGGACACTGAGACGGACAGGTTAGCTTTTCTTCAATTCGCAGTATGTACGGTACACTTACCCCATGATGGCAATGGAAGGCAACCCACGGGCCGGCTACGACTATGTGGAATTTGGTCGTAAAGAAAGAAAAAAAGAATTCCGAGAAGACGAGGATTCCGCCCTAGAAGACCAGTACGCCGGTTGGGTAGGGATCGGTCACCGCAAGATATTGCACTCTGGCGCAAAGGTAATTCGCTCGGCAACTTCGATATGCCAGCTGACAGGTGCGCTTGAGGGAACCGAGAAACCGCGGAACCCAGTGTGCGGGGGGCTAGACGATTTTGGGGATGTCTAGTATGTAGATGCTGTATGCGCAGCAGTTTGGCAAGAAACGAACCGGAAGGGAGCTGGATGCGAAATATATGTATGCTGCTGGTATGTTGCTGAGCCTGCTAGTCTTGATGGAACAAACCAAAAGGCCAATGTGGGGGAGGGACCACGCAGCTCCAAGTGGGTCCGCATCCCCACGAGACTACTAGACCTGATAAGAATGTATTCCTCCTCCCTTGGATATTACGGCTCCAATCATAAAGTACCTCCCAGTACTTACCTCCTAACTGACGAGACGCTGTTTGTTATACCTTCTCCAACCCTCAATTCACCTGCACCCATTTCATTTGCAATGGCCGTCCTCAATCGCAGTCCTCACCTCACACGTTTCCTTCTTGGCGGCTATCGACGACCCGTGCACTGTTCACTGTCTCTTGTTTGACCTCTGCCGTCTCCTCCAGATTCATATCCCCGATGGCAAACATGAAAATCAACATTGGCACCATGCAAGCCGTGGAAATGATAGCAAGCAGAGACAAAGAATCGCGGTATGCACGGTTAATGGCTATTCGAACCGCCGTTTCCTCCGCGTATGACTTTGCAACGACAAGGGAACCAAATATTTTGCCCGCAGATGACCTTTCGTTTGCCGGAAGATATTCGACCAGCTTTCTACCCAACGTGGCTCGCCAGATGGCACCGCTCATACTGCAAGTATTCAAGAATTAGTCAACAACCCTTCAAGCCTCATTGTGCGGGCCAGTCTTGTTCGGAAGCCTCACCTCTCTCCGATGGCAGCACCAACGTTCATCAGTGCGAGGAACAACGCGGTTGCCATGGACAAGTCCTGGTTGGGCACATCACATTGAACAACAACCAGCGCTGCAGTATGATGTAGGCCGCGGGCAAGACCCATCAAAGATCGGGCGGCTACTATCGCTGCTCTGTTTGCGATAGCAGCATCTGCCTCACTAGTAAATCGAATCATCAGGCCCTGTCCGAGCATTCCTAGTGGAACTCCGATATATATCCATATCAGTGGACGTCTTGACCATCGAATGGCGACACCTGCCACGAGACGTGCAACCTGGAACGCTATAACGACGGCATTGCTATCTTCTACGTTAGATTCGTGATGCACGATGCGGTGCGCATGGTGGTGTGGTCTGGTCACATACTTGACGAGTGACGCATCTGCTGGGGTATACCCGCCTGCGACTTGGAGGAAGCTTGGGAAGAAGGCCTTGAATAGAGAAAATGACAGAAAGTCAAAGAGTCCCAATAGACACGCAGCAACAGTGGTTCTCCGTCGCAACAGAGACAGTGGAACGATTGGTTTCTTTGCGTGCCAGCCGTCCCAGACCACAAGACATGCCATGCAAACCGCCCCAACCGCAAGCATCGCGATCAATGACGGACTATGCCATCGATCAGAGTGTACAGACCCCGTCAGTGACAAAGGTACAAGAACAAGAGCCAAGCCCGCTATTAACAGGAGAACGCCGAGCAGGTCCAGCTCAACCCAGATATAGCGAGCCGCCCTTGACCAGACACGACGATTCTTTTTCTCGACTATGGTGGCGCCCGCCACTCCATATACTTTCATTGCCTTGTACTGAAGCACAAGCAAAAGAGTCACAAGCGGTGCTGCACAGACTGGAAGCACAATGGCAGATATGCCATAACCCCACCGCCACCCGGCAATTTCGAGATTCTTACCTGCGGCGATACTGCCGGCTAGCAGGACCACAATACCGGTGATGCTGGTCGGGACGGCCGATAAGAGCCCTCGATTCGCCAATGACACTGTTTCAGCTACGAAAACTTGTTCCGTAAGGAGAAAACCGGTATTTCCAAGGGCATTGAAAATGCCAGCGGCAATGTAGGTCTCAACATTGGGACAGGCGGCACTCATGACACTGCCTACAACATGAAAAAGCGTTGCTACAGCGAAGCCTTCTGCCCTTCCTACTGCCTATCTCACGGACGTCAGCAAGAAAGACAAGAAAGACAGGCCAAGCATCTATCCGTGTTTGATATATCCATCAAACGGTTAAGCGGGGCACTGCATACATCTTCGATCTTGGCGATAATGGGATATGCCCACAGTTGTGCTATGTCACTCACAACCGCGGCAGCACTGAGTAATGAATGCTGCGAGAAAGCACTTGCCGCAAACGCATTGTAAGTTGAAGATGTGTAAACGACGTAACGATCCGCAAACATGGTTAGAATCAGTCTATATTTTTTTTTTTTTTTTTTTCAAATTAGCTATGGTTGCCCGGGGGGGGGGGTTGTGTTTGTGGTTCCGAGCTTACGCGATAAAGACAAGTGTAAACATGTTTCTAGACATGTATTGCTTGAGTGCCATTGCCTTTTTTACACCAACCTGTCCGCCACGGTAATCGTCGTTTGTTTCATCCATTCGGCCATTCTTGGCTGTGCAATCAACAGCCGACTGCGAGGTCTGTGAGGTCGTGGGAGGGCTCACGAAAGACACTGCGTCCCTGTCGAATTCCTCCTGCTCCATCTCCTCTTTTTGCAACATGATCAAAGTCGGATTGGATAGAGGGTAACGTGAATCTTGAACTTGTCACACTTTCCTGCAGGCCAGTCTACAAAGTCAATTTCGCCAACATTTATTACGAAAGGATGATTGGGGAAGCAGTGTTTTATAAAAATCCCGTATCTGCGATCCCATGCATCAATCTGCGCGGTCAGCTAACTGGCATATTACTCCTCACGCAGCGAAACAACAAGCTGACATTGTCCCTTATCGTGAAAGATATTTCCGTTGCATGCAGACTCCTGCATAGCATTGTGGACTTTACGGCCTGCGGTGCCCGTCAGCAGCAGCAGCGCCCCAGAAGACATCCATTGTGGTCCGCGTGATGATGACAAATTCCACTACATGTATTAACGAGCTTCCTCATCCCTCGATCATAATCATGATCCCTGTTATTATTCGACAATTTTGATGTGTATATATTCATTAGCCTTCCAATTCGTCGGTGAAGACGTTCTCATAGCCACCAGTTCCATTCGTCTAGTAATTCATGCGGTAATAACTACAGACTGATCCACACGACCGCATGAACTTGTCTGACGTAGAACTACATGACTCAAAAAATGTGGGATAGATGCCCGATCAGCTTGGCACAAAATGTAGCATTGCAGTGCCAAAGCTGGGAAGGCCTTGGATGCAGAAATCGGAACTTTTTACAAGGTGAGTGCGGACGTTGAGGTGGAAAGAGGGCGGATCGCAGGTAGAAGCGGAGTGACAGGGTTTGTCATTGATCTAATCAGATAATCTGGTGTGACGTCGGCTGATCTGATGTGATCGAGCCGTGATGGGCAGCTGCATATGTGAGTGGTTTGACGACATGAGGGGTACGAGATGTTTTCCCCGAGTGCGGTGTCCATCATCGTGGAGCAACCAGGGGCCATTGGAATGGGAGACCTGCGGCTGGAAGAGGAAGGAGAGAAAAAGTGAAAGTACCGTGTGATTGTATATGTGATAAGGAGGAGTCATGAACTCGGCTGCGGGCGTTGATGAACGAATGAAAGTGGCGGGGTTTGGAGAATTCAGGGGGAAACTAGACAGAACAGGACGAGGACGTCGAAAGGACCCGACATCTGGTCATCAGGGCAGTCGGGATACAATGTCGACTTGGACGAGAGATGGGCTTGCTGATGTTCAATGTTCATCTGGTCTGGTCAGCTCGTGCGTTCTCATCGCCATTTTAACAATCGTAAATTTATCGTAAATGCCAATCGGTCCGTCATTTGAACTGCCAGCCTTCCACAATCGCCCCACCACTCGTCGCCAGAGCATGTTGCATCCTCGCATCCCATTGGCTAACTGCTATGTGCTACCTGGGCTGACCTTTCACTTTACGCGCGACGCGTGCCAGCTCCAGCTCCAGCTCCAGCTCCAGCTCCAGCTACAGCACCCACACACAACACGCGCATTTTCAACTTCATCGGTGACAAAAAGTGACCGAGGTGACCACACGCTCAGCATCGCCACAACTGCATCTTTGCTTCTCATATTTTCTTTGCCAGAATTTGTTGAGAAGAGGATATTTGAGACAAAAGATAGCTCTCCAGATACGCCACCATGAATTCCGCCGTGGAATCCGCCGTGGAATCCGCCGCGAATTCCGCGCCATCTTCAGACCCTGACGTCGACGGTAAGTGTCGGCACTCTACGCGTCCTTGAGCTTGCCTCAACACATGGCAAGGAGTTTTCCCCTAATATACTAATATTTGCCTTCTTTTAGTCGAAATGAACGTTCCGGAGGAGGTGGTGGCGGAGGATCAGGTTGAGCGTATTATCAACGAGGGTGCGATGTCTTGTCCCTTTTTTTCGTCTTTCCTTGCGCTTTTTTTTTTCTTCGGAGGGCGGTCAGTGGCAGAATATGCTAACGCCCGTAGCAGAATACAAAACCTGGAAGAAAAACAGCCCTTTTCTCTATGACATGGTTCTCGGGTATGCGACCGGATGGAACACACTTGTTTACCTATTGTTTACCTGACCCAACATAATTTTATTCTAACAAAACTTAGATCGGCTTTGACATGGCCCACCCTTACGGTCCAGTGGTTTCCCGATGTCAAGAAACCTGAGGGCAAAAACTACAGTATGCAGCGACTGCTGCTTGGTACTCACACGTCCGACAATAGCTCGAATTTCTTGCAGATTGCAGATGTCCAGATCCCCGACCCAATACCCCCCATCCCCGACGACTATGACGAAGAACGAGGTGAGATTGGTGGATATGGCAGAGCGGCCGATGTCGCTGCCCTCAAGTGCGAAGTCGTCCAGAAGATTGAGCATCCCGGCGAGGTAAACAAGGCTCGCTATCAGCCTCAAAATCCAGACATTATTGCCACGCTCTGCGTCGATGGCAAAGTCCTCATCTTTGACCGCACCAAGCATCCTCTTGAGCCTGCTTCTCCCGGCAAAGTGAATGCCCAGATCGAATTAGTAGGGCACAAGTCGGAGGGTTTTGGTCTCAACTGGAGTCCGCACGAGGTTGGATGCCTAGCTTCTGGCAGCGAAGACAAGACAATGTGCTTGTGGTAGGTGGAAAATCCTCCACTCTTTACCTATAACCGAGGGAGATTGGGGGAGAACAGGGCTGACGATTGTCACTAGGGACCTCAAGAAGCTGGAAGCAGATACCAGGATTCTCAAGCCGTGGCGGCGTTACACTCATCACACTCAAGTCGTCAACGATGTTCAGTATCACCCCATCTCCAAGAACTTTATCGGCTCCGTATCCGACGATCAGACGCTACAAATTGTGGACACTAGACTAGAGAGCACTTCGGCTGCTGCGCTTGTGGCCAAACGGGGCCACCTAGATGCCATCAACGCACTTGCATTCAACCCCAACACGGAAGTGCTGGTCGCCACGGCATCTGCCGACAAGACTATTGGTATTTGGGACTTGAGAAACGTCAAGGAGAAAGTTCACACGCTGGTGGGACACAACGACGCAGTAACGTCGATCTCTTGGAATCCGACACAAGTTGCGATCCTCGGCAGCGGTAGTTACGACAGGAGGATCATGTTCTGGGACTTGTCGTGTGTTGGCGAGGAGCAATTGCCAGAGGATCAAGAGGATGGGCCACCAGAGCTGTATGTGACTACATTGTAGATTGGGGAGCTACCCAACGCAATCCCCAACATCCAACCCCCTGAAAGAAAAAGGCAAAAAACAAGCTAATGTTGACATGACCAGGCTCTTCATGCACGGCGGCCATACCAATCACCTTGCGGAATTCAGCTGGAACCCTCACGTGCCATGGATGGTTGCCAGCGCCGCAGAAGATAACATGTTACAGATTTGGAAGGTGGCCGACGCGATCGTTGGCAAGGATGATGGGGAATTGCCCGTCGACGAGCTCGACCGATAGGTAAGGTGGAAGTTTGTGCAAGGGAGTTTCTCATAGGACGCGGAAGACAAGAGAGAATCCTGACAGAGGGCGGAGTGCGGGATGCTAAGGTGGGCGGGAATAGTGTACGTGACATGAAGCTGGGCTGAGCAAGGGCACGAAGTCCATGGAGGGTAGAAGTTTTCGACGTTGATACTACGTTACCAATTGTACACTTACATACTACTTACCTACCTACTTGGTAAATACCTCTGTAGATGAAGCACGGCTCGGAACAATGAGGCGTCAGACCGTGCGCATGTGTTACCAGTGGTGAACAGGTGTAGGTGAGTGAGTGGGTGGGCCATGAAGTCGGTCACATCAGGGCGAGGGAGCAAGTGGCCGTTGACGATTTTGTATTCCCAGCCAGCTGTCAAGGCGTGCGGCCAGCTGTCAAGGCATGTGAATCGGTCTGTTAAGGAGGCGGTGGCGTCTTTCGGAGTGTCGCAGATGGAGAAACGATGGTGAGCCGAAAGTCAATCCATGCCATTCGACGGCACGGCACTCACACGCACACACAATCAAGCACAACACACAAGCAAATGATGCGCACAGCATCGGGCCCTTTGTCATCGTTTGCTTTGCGAGAAATCTATATGCATGGAAGAACGTCCTTTCCCCCCCTAAAATATTACTATCACCAGAATTTCCCATTGAGTTGACATACAAGAAGCGTCTAGTCTCATCCGACAGTCTCAAATCATCACCAACTCACACACTTACCAGAAAGATGGCCTTCCCCTTCGATCCAGATGTTATCAAACGAAACCTACGCTGCCATGGCTTCAACTCTTACCAAGCCGCCATAGTCACACACCTCGCGCTCGACAAGCTCCGCGAGATACACAGCCAGACCAACCAGCCCGTGGCCCTCGAAAGCATCGCCGAGGCCATCAAGCAGTATGCCGCCGAGGAAGTGGCGCGCGAAAAGGCCGTCCGGCTCGAGATTCGAGAACAAGGCATCTCCATCCTTGAAGACATGGAGGCAAACCTGCAGCACTTGAGAAGCATACCCAAGATAGACACGCACATTGTCAAGGATCCGCCGCACGGCGGCAAGCAGACCAAGCGGTTCAGCTTCGACGACGACGGGCTGGAATACTTTTTTGGAAACGAGGATCCTTACCATCTACATCTGCCACCGCGGCGGCGACGGCGACAGAACGACTGTGCACCCGTCAGTGGTAGTCTCACTACTCACAGGCACCATAGTCGCGACCTCATCACGGCGCTGTGCGCGCGGACCGAAATAGCCGTGGAGCTGGGCAAGCAGCTTCGTCCCGAGGACTTGGTCGCGCTGTACGCCACGAGCAGGGTGTTCCACGAGGCCATTAACGAGCACCTCCTGTCCAGCATAAGATCATGGATCGAACACAGGGCTCCCGAGGCGGGCCGCATCTTCAAGTACAAGCTTTATCGTCGGCATCTGATCCCCGATCCGGCCGGCCGCACATGGGCCGCGCAGTACCAAGGCACGAGCACCGAGCGGGAGAAGCCGCGCCTCATGCGCGAGGTCCGCACCGTCCCGGGCCTGCGATACCTGCAGCTCGTGCTGGGACGGGATCGGTGCTGTCGACAAATCGTGGCCATCATGGCACGCAACGGGTTCCTCATGCCCAAGTCGATGCACCACACGCTCCTGCGGCTCTGGCTTCTCATGGACATCCCCACCACGGGGCAACGACAAGCCCTGCTGAGGAACACGGATATCTGGACCGACCAGGATCTCTACAACGCGCAGATGCTGTTTATAAAGCTGTCCATGATGTTCAACGACCCCATCTTCGGGCCTTTATCCAACGAGCTCGTCCATGTGGCCCTCGGCCAAAAGGGGCTCTACCCGCTCTGGCAGCTCCTCATGCAGAAGAAGTTCACAACCCTTCCCGAGCTGCTTGAATGGAAGGTCCGCTACAGCTACGACATCCCGGACGAGCTCCACGGCGGAGGACACGCCAACGAGGCCACCGTCCACGGCGTGCCCATCCACGAAGTCGGCATAGGACACTTCGAGGGCTGGGGCCTCGGAGACATCCACCTCCAGCGGCCCGACGAGCTCATCCCCGTGGAGGCCATTGCGCGGGGTCTCGTCCTCGACGATCACCTCGTGTACATGATGCTCTGGGGCTACATTGACTTCGAGACGGGCGAAAACATGGTCCCCACCGAGCAGGACATGTACATATCCGACGAGGAAGACACCCTCCAGCACATGGACACCACCGGCCACTGGAAGACCAAGCACGCCCTCAAAAAGCGCTTCATGGACCTAACGCCCCTCCAACAGCAGCAAATCATGGACGAAGACGAAGATGATCGCCTCAGAGCATTAGCCTGGACGGGAGACACCACCGAGCCGGCCACCGCAGACGAGGACCGCGACCTTGAACCGTACACACTAGACGACGAAATCAGACGCGGATACATTGTGCGCCCGCGGAATGAGAACTCGCGCCACAATAACGGCGACGTCGAAGAGCACGACGGCGATGCTCCTCCTGTGATGGTCCCTCCCCGCACAAACGACACCCAGGGCTGGGAGGCCTTTGTGCAGGCCGCGCTGGCGACCGTCCCGGTGGAGCTGAACGAGGAGCAGGCCCTCCGCGCGCAGGCCTACGAGAGCTATCACGTTGACGAAATCTACGGCGATTGGGACTGGACGGCCTGGCTGGCAGAGCGGGAGGCGGCACGGGGCCCTTCCACCGAGGGGTTTTCGTTGTCGTCGACGGGCGGGGACGATGATGAGGTTGATGAGAATGATGAGAATGATCAAGATGATGAGGAGGACCAACGAGAGGATGGTGACCAAGACGACAATGAAGATGATGAGAAAGAGACTATCATCCTAGATGAGCTACAATCCGCCTACGACGACCAATCCGACAGCAGTGCCGCCGACGCCGAAACTGACGACACCGACACCGACGCCGACGCCGACGACGAACAAGATGACAATGAAGAAGAAGACCAAAAAGATGATGCCGACGCCAGACTCGCTCTCCTCCTCGACGCAAGCCAATACTTCAACCAAGACTCCACCACTGCCCCAAGCGGACCACTCCGCAGGTTGCTCGAGAAGCACGCCCCTGAGCTGGTAGTCCCAGAGGACGCGACCAATGCACCCGTCTCGGAGGTGCATTACCAGGATTGAGACACGCAGAATAACATGCGGTGGTTCTATATACAATGCTGTAAATAAGGGCCGTGTGGGAGACTATTTGGCGCGTATTCCCAATGCCGACGTGGCGATGTGGAGGATATTGTGGTGGGATGGAGAGACCATCCGTGCGGTGTAACCGTATGGCCGAGAAAGAATATTATATTTAAAGAAGGAAGTTGATAATGCGTCTTCTTTATCTACTTCTCCACTTCTGCTTTTACTTTTACTACTACTTTTTCTTCTTTCTTTTTTTCTTCTTTTCTTTCTTCTTCTTCTTCTTCTTCTTAAAGATAAAAAATAACAGTACCAATAAAGATTTCTTGCCATTTACATCTCACCCCATCTCGCGCTAAGAAGCTTCCCCTAAACATCCCACCCATGGAGAGAGAGTAGTGGTGCCCCCGCCCATCAAAACATGCAGCGGCCGTATGTATGAAACATGATTTATGTTGCAAATATAAGTTAACAAAAATAATTAAAGTAAAAATAAATTATCATAATTATCATAAAGAAGCAAGAGAGAGAAACACGACACACACACACACACACAAACGAAGCATGCAACTTTACACATCTATTCAACACCCAGTCCCTTTATATACATCACAACCCCCAAAGCTGGTACACCAGCCGTCCAGATAGATAAAAGTGCCACCGGCAACACACCAAGCGGACCTGGAAGAAAAAGCTCTCCCGACAGACCAGACCATTCACCACAATCGGCGCGCGCGGACGGACAGGAAATCAGAGAGTCAAGTCCAGTGAACACGGGAAACGGACGAAAGCGAGACCAGGCAGGAGTGAAAGTGAAGTACCTCCAGAATAGTTCAACGGCAGGACCACAGAGAGCACAGCGACGAGAAGAGCAGCGATGCAGTGAGTGTGATTGAGACTGGAGCGGGACACGCAGAAGAGGTCAAGATGGGAAACAAAGGTTGACGAAGATAGCCAAGAGGTTGTGCTCCATATAGTAAAGCAAAAGAAAAAAAAAGTGCACAAGAAGGAAGGAGAGAAAGAAAAAAAAAAAAAAAAAAAAAAAAAAAAAAAAAGGAACACCACGAATAAACACAAGGCCCTATTACTGCACCACAGCGACCAAATACATGCAGACGTCAAATGAAAACTGGAAATATTTGAGTCACACATGCCACGGCCAAAGGAAATTCCCTGACACACTCCCTTTCGCTATGCACCCATCCGGGACGCTACGGCTTTTTTTTTTCAGCAAATGCCACAACCCGTTCCACAAGTCCAAGTCCAAGTCCACTTCCAAAGAAAGAAAAGGAAAAGAAAACAGAAAACAAGAATCCCCTTCTGCCCCTCATTTTGCCATGTACATGTTGGCCTACCCTTCTCGCTATCGCGACAGATATGACGTATAAAAAACAAAAACAAAAACAAAACTAGACAAAGATGACAAAACTCTCTTCCCGGCAAACCCTCGTCAACCCAGAGTAGCCGTGGTAATTACCTTTGCTTTTGTCTTTCCTGCCTTTCGAATTTTTGCTACCACATCCCGCCTGAAATAAAAGTCCGACACTCCGTCCTGGTCCTGCATAAAACAACAACAAAACAAAGCAAAGGAACGAAAGAAATGAAGAAGCCAATACGCACCGCTGCCTCCTGATCCGTTCGAGAACAAAAAGAAAAAGAAAACAAAAAAAAAGCAAACCCAAGTTCTGCCTAAATAGATAGGTATATATTTCTTCTTGTGTCAAGTTCGATGCCTCTCAAGTTTTTTTTGTCATTCCCAAAATTGTTCCCATGTTATTTTGCAAGTAGGCGAAAATGACATCAATATGGGTAGATGCGCAAAACTGTCGGATTGAGATTGACCCATTGAAG
The DNA here is from genome assembly GCA_018360205.1 of Claviceps digitariae. Lineage (NCBI taxonomy): Eukaryota > Fungi > Ascomycota > Sordariomycetes > Hypocreales > Clavicipitaceae > Claviceps > Claviceps digitariae. The sequence continues at coordinate 17,279 of SRPT01000571.1, forward strand.
AAAGCCTTTGGACAAGCACAGTCGGCGGTCCCTGCATTTTTTTTTCTCTTTCCAACTGAACAAGTGTACTTTTTTCTCTTTTTCCTTTTTTTACAACCTTATGCAGGTGACTTGCTTGGAGGTGCACCACTTCCGTTCTGACGAGGATCATTGCCGCTAACACTAAGTCCGGTCATGCCCGAAGAGAGGAATGCAAATGGATCATTTTCACCATTATTGTTATTATTGTAATAGTTGTTCGACGGAGCTGAAGCTGCCGACGCAGGGCCGTTGGAAGCTGACTGAAAAGCGACTTCGGCAGCTCTGCTGTCGAAAGGACCGGCAGAGTGCTGACCAGGAGTCGACACGAAGTTCTGGTTATTCATAGAACTGGGATAGGCTCCGGCATGACCACCTAGACCAGAAGGGAGATAGTGGCTAGGAGGGCCACCAAAGTGCTGATTGTAACCTCCGGCAGATCCGAAAGCGTTGGCTGAATTGTAAGGCCCAGGTGCAGGTCCATGTCCAGGTCCATGTCCAGGTCCATGTCCGAGCCCAGGTCCAGGGGTGCCCGCCATAGATCCCTGGCTCATGCTATATTGAGAAACATTGTCCATCGGGGACGGGTAGCCCGAGTCAGCAACGATGGCAGCACCAGCTCGGCTGGCTCCGCAGCGAAGGCAGCACACGTTCTTGGCAAAGTTGTGATAACCACAAACCTCATTGCCACATTTCCAATCGCCTGCCCGGAAAGGGACGACACCACCTCCACCCATACGTCCACCCCCATGGCCCATGGGTCCGTGATGACCACCATGCCCATGAGGAGGAGGGGGCATGATGGCAGGGGGACCGTAACCACCACCATAGCCAGGATAGCCTCCTGGCATGTCGGCACCAGGGCCGGAGCCGGCAGCCGGGAACGAGCATCGGAAACAAGCAGTTCGGCGCTGGAAGTTAGAGAAGCCGCACGAAGGGCATGTCCAGTCGCCAGGTCTGGGCCGGTTCTTGCTGGGAGGAAAAGGGGTAAGAATGTCTTGAGCTCGGTCCAAAACACGGCTGGAAGAGGGCGATACTTCGATGGCTTTTTCGTTGAGCGCACGACCGTTCATACACAAGCTCTCGGCAGCCTGCGAGAGAAGGTTAGCCTCTGTGTCAAGGTCGGAGCAGTGCGTCTTCGCGCCGCTACCTGTGCCCAGTATAGTTCCTGGGCGCCGTCAATCGATAGCTAAATTCAACTCACCTCTTCGTGGGACGAAAACACTGCAAAGCCAGTCCCGGTAGGTTTGTGCTGCTCCGGGGTGCGCAGAGTCCAGAAAGCAATGGGGCGCCCGCCAAATTGAGTAAACCAGCTCTCCAGCTCAGATTGAGTCGTATCGTGAGGCAGTCCAGACATGTGAAGGACCTTACTTCTTTCGGAAAGGAAGGCTCGAACATCAGCTCTAGCATCCATTGGCCGAGTCAGTACGTCTGGGTGGTCCTGAGCAGGCTGCGACTTGCGGATCAAGCCTCGCAGAACACGAGCAAGGGTTATGGCCTCTTCCATGGCACGTCGCGGCGAGGCAGGAGCCAAAGCCTGCAGATGAAAAGGCAAGTTGTGCTTAATCGGGGCGCTCGATTGAACTGGTTCGACTTCGAGAGCGGCACAGATGTTGGAGAGCATCGAAGGGCCAAAGGGCAGAGACTCAGGGTGGTGCTGTTGCCATCGCTGATATTCTGTTCGGAGATCGAATGTGCGTGAGTGCTGCAAGTAAGGGGGCAGGACGACGGCTTTGTCACGAGCCTCCCGAGGAAGCTGCACGCGGAGATCCCAGGCGTCCAGTGTTACAAAAACAAAATCAAGATTCTTCGATGTCAGGTACTCAGTAGCAAATGTATCGAATCGAGATATAGCGTCCTTAAATGTACCCGCGTTCCGAACATGCTCCCAGGTGAGAGTCGTTAGGCTCGCTGTGGAGGTCAATCCCGTCAGAAATGTTGATCAATTGTCTGAATTTTCATGGCATTTCAACATGGACACATAGGATGACACTTTTGAAGCAATATATGTACAGCCGTGGAAATATATTGGGCAGGATATTTCGTATTCTGTCATGTCATGGAGTGCTTTGTGTTGGGGAGTTTTTTGTTTTGGGGGGGGGGGAGACGGGGGTGTGTTGGCTAGACTCACTGCAAAGAGGAGTGATGGGCGTGTTTACAGGCTTAACCAGGACGCTTTCGTGAGTAATCTAATGACGAGAAAAGGAATTGTTAGCAACATTGAATGGACCAAACAATAGGACGCACTGCTTGAGTTCAAGTGTTTCCACAGATAGGATAGACAGCTCAAGGCCACGAGCAATTGTGGGGTGGGTGCAGTTCTTACCTCCTCAAGCGAGTTGGCGTCGAGGACAATCCAACCGAGCTCAATGACTTCAGCAGAGTCCTTGGTCACGTAGACGCCGTGCTCGTCGCATGTGGTAGCGACGTGAATCACAACATAACGATCGATATTGAGCTGGGAGGTCTGCTGAGAAGACATGATGGCGGGCTAAAGCGGATGGAGCGGGCTCAATCAGCAATGCAGGAGACGGGGTCTGGCGACGTAGGCAGCAGCAGAGTCAATGTCGCCTGCTGGCTGGTCGACGTCCCGAAAAGAAGGTCGAGGGGAAAGGGAAGAGAGAGGACGGAGATGCAGCCTGTGACCCAGCCGGCTCTCCAGAGGAATGACGGGCGGCGACGGTGACGGGGGGAACGGGAAACGGGACTCGATGGTGTTTGGACGACAAAAGCCAGCTGAAGCTTCAGGAGGTTTTTTACCGAGCGAAAAGAGCCGCAGGCTAGCCCAGACTGGACGGAGCTGGAGAATTGCCCGGGCCGACGACAGTTGAGCTGTTGGAAGGGGAAGAGGGGGCGCTTAACAGGGGCAACAAAAAA
>SRPT01000572.1:0-20164 GCA_018360205.1 Claviceps digitariae
AAATGGAAAAAAAAAAAAGAAAAAAGAAAAGAAAAAAAAGAAAAAAAAAAAAGAAAAGGGCGGCATACAGACAGACAAGAAATCCCCATGACATAATCTGCCGGTTGTTTCTTGTGCTTTGCTTTGCCTCTGGGTAAAAGCGGGCTGCCTCCGCTCGCGATGCAACGTCCGATGGCCCTGAATCTGATCCATAATGCATTCCATATTCCCGTCCGCCCAAAAGTCACGGCCGCGGCCGGAAAGTGATGCGACTTTTGCCTTGGCTTGATGTGTATCGTGTATCGTGTATCGTGTATGTGTGGATGGGAATGCCCATTGCCCGTGGCCCGTTGCCCGCTCCCGAGACTCGAGGAAACACGCCTCGAGAGTCCAAGATGACTGCTCCGGCGGACGTTGCATCTGTGGTGTCTTGTTCCTTTTTTTTTTTTTTTTTCCCTATTTTTGTTCCTGCTTGAATCTTCTTTTGCACATGCCACACTCTCACCCCTCCTGTGTGTCACGCCGTGAAAAGCCGACCCGTCCGGACCATTCATTTCATTTCGTTTCATGCCTTTATGCTTTCATGCCTTTCATGCTCGGAATGCCAAAGTCCCGGCGAGCGCTTTACTCGTCCTGCTGCTCGTTGGCCACTTGACCCATGTTCTCTCTCTCTCTCTCTCACACACACACACACACATGATTCTGCCTCGTCAACGACTTGCTTGTCCAGCTCCCCCTATCGCGCTATCCCCCTACGAGTTGGGAGCTACGAAGCTAGCTAGATGACTTGCCAAGCCCTCCGTGAATATCCCATCTAACCGAATGCGTGCCCATCCCCAAGCTTCTCTGGCCTGCGACACACCCGCGACTGCCAGGTTCCCCTCCTCCGGCTGTCGCTCGATGCTCTCCCCCACCAACCTCCTCCTCTCGTCTTGAACCAATGGTGGCGAACAGAAAAAGAAAAAAAAGTGAACAAGTGGCCGTGGCGCACGATTCGGACCCCAAACTGTTCCTCAAAAAGGTCCATCCATCATCGTCGCTGCCGCCGCGTCTGCCTGATATGGCTTGTCCGGCAGGCCTGGCGACAAGCAGACCGGAGCTTGCGCGCCAAAGGGGACCTAGCTGTATTACTAGCGTGTTGGACACTTTTCGAGAGATAGAGAGAGAGAGAGAGAGAGAGAGAGAGAGTGTGTGTGTGCTGACTTGGAGATTGCATCTATCGTGTAGTATAACAAAAAGAAGGTATTTCGTGTCCCAGGATGGGTTCGAGGCGAGGAACGAAAGGAAGCCTACAGGATGGAATATCCCGTAGCAGAGCATCAACCTTGACAGACCACTCACCGTGAACCCCAATGGCCGCAGTCCCGTCATCTTGCCTACCTGCCGCGTCGGTGCCATCCCGACAGACGCTCGCTTCTCCGTTGCCCGCCCCAAGGGATGACGACTACGCGCGCGCGGGGGAATCCTGATCGGCTTCCAGCTTGCCGTGCCGGCTTGGATGCCGTGCTAGTAGCACAGGTCAAGCACTCTGTTCGGGCGGCCAAGCGGCATGCAGCGCTACGGGGGGGGGGGGGGGGGGGGGGGGGAGACAGAGAGTCGACGGCATCATGGACGCTCGTCTAACAGGCCGGGACCACAGCATGTCGTTGGTCGTCGGTCGTCGGAGCGGCTCAACGCCTTCCTTTCCCCATGGGAACCACCATGTCCATCGAATCTATCTGTCCATGTCACGGCATAGTCGTGCAGGGGGGGGGAAGGTAAGACATGTGGTTGACCGAGCCAAGAAGGGCATGAACATGTGTACGCATCATGATGATGTTGCTGCCGGAACAAATACAGCCAAAGGATCAAAGTAGAACTAAAAATAAAGATAAACACGACTAAAACAAAAAGTATTCAATTCAACGTGACGAGGATTATTTGTGTGTATTTTTTACACGCGAGCCCGGCCAGAAAAACCCCATCGCGTGTCTATAACAACCATATAAAAGTAGTGATATATCCAGTCTCTACAAAAAGCCCAGGTTATATCCGGGCCGAATCCTAATACAGTATATGGTATGTGTAGTCCCTCTTTACATACACTTACATACACATGCATGCATATGTCATGCCCACGCACAGCCCAGCCCACCAAACTCTTTTCGCTTTTCCACTTCATCCCTTCATCCCCCCCCCAAGAACACACCCCCTTCCCGTCGTTTGCCACTTCCATTCCTGCCCATCTCATCACCACCTTGATCGTGTCTCCTGTCCGCCTTGCCGCCTCCCGCCAACCGCCTTCCCGTCTACCGCCTCGCCAGCCCTCCACTCCAGACCAGACATGTAAAACACCTCCTGTCAGCATAAGCATGAGCATGCTACCACACCCTCGCCTCGCCGCGCCTCAATACCTTCCCAAACGGAAACCACGTCATCTGCATGTCCCCAGGTTTATTTAAAGTGTTGTAAAAAAAAAAAGATCCGTTTCACTGCCCTGCCCTGCCCTGCCCTGCCTGCACGTATGCATACCCGCCCCCCCCTGGACAAGATTTGCCACGCGACAGTCAGTATAAACGAGCAGAGGGGGGCGTCAGCCAGGAAAGGGGGCGTGCATTCCAGGACAAGAAATGGTTGGACGATTGCCGCGGAGGGCGGGCAGGCAGGCAGGCTGGTGTGCATGGGGGTGCGTGCGTGCTGCGTGCTGCGTGCATACATGATACGTACATGTAGGACACAGAACAAGAGTGTAGAACGGCGTGGACATGTGCTATGTGAAGGAATGCTCATAAAGGTGTTGTGTCGGGGGAAGGGATGGAGTTGTGCGGTTTGTATGACGAGGACGAGGCAAGTTGGGGGGGGGTCATACATGGACTGTTTTTTATTTTTTTTTTTTATTTTTTTTTAAAGAAAATCCTTCTCTCTTGGTTTGCCGAGAAGGTGTCGTGACGTGCTGGGGCTATGGAAAGTCAACACATTGCGAAGAAGAGGAGCAAGGGTTCCAAAGAATGTACGTACCAATGGATGTAGATATCCATGCCGTGGAAGGGTACGAAGCAGCGCAACGGAAGAACAGAACAAACAGAGGACAGAAAATCCCACGTAGATGCATGATGTGAGCACACGGTCTACACAGACTGGCCACGAACGAAAGAGACATGACAGACGCACCGCACCGTCTAGATTAAAAAAAGAACACGCATGACATGGTTGGCGTTGAAAGGGGAAATGCAATGCACATGTAGTCCCAGCGTGCAAAAGAAATGGAAAGCAATACACAGGCTGGACATGTAAAAAAGACATGGAGGAGAAAGAAAAAAGCATTCTAGACGTGGGAAAACACAGGGGTGGAATAAAACGGCAGTGTAGACATGCACAGGAGACGTGGAGTGAGAAGCACTTACAATACAGACAGAGATGTAGCACCCGAGCAGCTAAACTATAAAACGAAGAAGACGCAGTGGTCTGAACATGAGGAGAAGATATAGAATGAAGGCGCAGTTGATATATAAAACGGAGACATGAAATGAACATATCGTCCAGACATAAAAAAGGACATGTACGATACATGTGTAGTCTGTACATGGTGACCAAATATAAAACACGTCGCAAAAAAGAAAAGAAAAGAAACATGAAAATATAGCGTAAAGATGAAATAAAACTAAATACAAACATCCAATAGCGCATTGAAGTAGAAAACCCCGATACTATATACATACGTAGACTAGGCTTAAAAACAACAAACAGAATAAATATCTAGTCCAGATACAGAAAACGAACGAATATACATACACAAAAGGGGATATACAATAAACACATGCTTTTAACATAACAAAGATGTATATGATAAGCCTAGACCTGAAAGAACACACAACAAACAGAGTCTGGACATGAAACCACATCAACACGAAATACATCAAACACCATATATACCATATATACCCTATAAACACACATAGCACACCACACCCACAGCCTCGCCTCGTATAGATACATTCCTAGGCCCCTTCCAAAAGCTACGAATACATACATCCATACACACATACATGCACCCAATCGCCCCCCCCCCCCCCCAACCCAAGTATTCATCCCTCCCGATAGCAAAACCGCAAAACCCCCAATTCTTCCCTTATTCTCCCTTTTCTCCCCCTTAAGTCCATGCCTCTAGCGAAATGCGAACCAACATCACACGAGCGTCGAATAGAAAGAAAAATACCGCATGCCTAGATATCCCCTCCTCGTCTTCACTTTTTCCGGAAAGAAAAAAACGTGTTTTTTTGACACAAAAAAAGGGGGGATGACAAAGAAGAGGGACATGAATGACGAAAAGAGTGGGAAGGGAGTGGTTCGAAAAGAAAAAAAAAACAGGAAGAAGAGCCAAAAAAAAAAAAAAAGACAATGTTCAACGCCGGAAAACTCCTTCCTCCTGCCGTATCCTGTATGCGCCTTTTTCTAGTGAGAGCATCGATTCGACCAATGTGCCATGTCATGTCAACACCATCGATAACCGAGCCCCTGAGAATGAGAAATATATGTAACTGTGTAGATGGATATTGGTTTGGGTTGCACCGCGACAACTCGTATCGCGCTGCAGGTAAACGAGCGGCGGCGGCGGATACAAGACCAAGAATCCGCCGTTTTCAGCTTGGAATAACATGGTCGCGCAATTTGTTCTTCCCGAGGTGTAGGTGCATCGCTTTCTTCCCCCCAAGCCAATGACTCCAGATGTGAAAACAAAGGACAAGATAAACACGTACTGGAACCTAGACGGACTCGTTTTGGCAAAGACCAGAAAACCATAGATAGTCGTGTCTCGTCAGAGTACGATATAGGTAGAGAGAAAAGGAGGATGGGAGCAACAGAAAAAACCAAAGTCCTTTCTCGAGCTGCCCAAAAACAATGACTGGTAGCCACTGAATATCGAATGCAAATGGTGCTTTTCTTCGTTCTCTGCCCTTCTTCTCTGTCCATTCCCTCTTCCGGCGCTCCCCTTCTCCTTTTTTGTTGTTTCCGAATCCCCTTTTGCAGGGGCAAAAAAAAAATCTTCTTCTTCAGCTTATCTTGCTCTATGCTTGTTGTTCCGTTCATAAACCATCAAAAAACAAAGAGACCTGCAAAACACCATGTTTTTCCCCTCATGTTCCACGAAAGGACATCGAGTCCTCCTTTTAATTCGCCGTGAAAAAAAAAATGCAAAATTAGGTTCTCTTCTTATTTTATTTTTTTTCGCTTTTTTTTTTCAAACCAGCCCTTCATGCGACGTGGTGCAGCTGCCAGAACATAGACTTTTGTTTCTCTTTCTTCTCGGGATTCAAAAGTCGTGCTGTTCGTTGTCATTCTTGAGTTACATGTTGGAAAGTCCTTGCGAGTTCTGATCGACGACATTGTCTGATAGGTTGATAAGTAGTTGTCCTAGGCATCGTTTGGTTGCAGCATCGTCTCTCAACACAGAGGAGAAAGTGGCATCGCGAAGCGGATCGGGTAGGCATTGGCGCAGGGCCTCGCGAGCGCGAGCATTGTCGCTTAGTCTACATCGGATCATTCAGAATTAGCAGACTGTAAATTCTGGGGGGGGAAGACAAAGAAGGAGACAGTTAGGGAGGTAAAAGATGTCATTATAGCCTCGACTCACCTGAGGAAGCAGCGAACGACATGCTTGAGAAGCCGAGCAGTCTGCGACTCAACGAGTTGAGCTACCATGTTGCTCAAGACGGTGCCAACAGCGTAGAATCGCTCGTACGTGGCGCAGATGTAGTTGAGACCATTGTCATCGAGCAAGATCTTCTGCACAATGAAAATGGCGACAGTCTTGCTAAGCTCAGAGCCGGTCTCCATGATGCGGAGGCACAGAGGTATTATCTCTGTGGTGAGAAGAAAGTTGATGACATCAGAGGAATCATTCTTGACCAAAGCGCCAATGACGCCAAGGCTTGTGAGTCGCAAATACTCAAAAGGCCTCGATTTTGATGTAGTGTTGAGGAAAGGGTACAGAAATAGTGGTATATGTGCTAGAATACAGATCGTTAGTCGCATCATTTCTGGTGCAAAAAGAGCCCTTAACTAGCCCTCAAGCTGCTAACAAGGAAGAGAGAGGGAGGGGTAGGAGAGAAGCCGTGCTATATATGTACATACCATTCAAGAACAGGGTTCGGGTTTCGTTGTGCGACGCAACACACTGCAGCAACGCCAAAGCGTTGCAGACTCGGTTAGATGCAGCAGCCGTCAACTGCGAAGGGTTTAGAAGGGTGTAGACGGAGATGATTTCTTGCAGCAGGGAGGTCATGACACCTAATGCAAAAGATCATTGTCAGATCAGCAAGGCTTCGTTTCTTTTTTCCTTTCTCTTTTCAGACTGTGGTTTACACTCTTCTTCCCTTGGCTTAAAGACCTATGGAAACACGTACCGAACGAATGCCACAAGATGAGCGCCAGCTCGGGAACCTGCTCCCTCTTCTTACTAAGTTCCAGCAGGGCAGCTTCTCTCGTCTTCTCATTGAGCAAATCCGCAATATAAGCCATGGTTCGCCTGTTGTCCTCCGAGATATGGTCATGACCAGACTCCTGCACGTGGTTTCCACCCAGGTTGTTTCCAGCGACCGTAACGGAGTGATTGCCAGCCATGCGGTTAAAATGCTGCTGTTGTTGCTGCTGAGCAGCCTGCTGTTGTTGCTGCTGCTGCTGTTGTTGTTGCTGCTGCTGTTGCTGTTGCTGCTGTTGCTGCTGCTGCACAGCCTGTTGAGCAGCTTGCTGAGCCGCCTGCTGCTGCTGCTGTTGCTGAGCCACGGACACATGACTCTGCTGGTGATGAGACGCTTGCTGGTGCATCCAATTATGGGCATCGCCTTGCGGGTTATACTGGTGATGCCCGTAGACATGCGCAGAAGGCATCATGATGGGCAATCAAATGCGAAAACGGCAACCAGTGCAGCGGGCGGGAGGTCTTCTTTTCTCTTCACAGCCAAGAATTTGTCCCAGGCCAGACGATCCACATATATAATTCTCGTGAGGAGCTCTTTTGACGTGTCGGAGAAACAGCAGCTGAGGATGCCGGCTCTGTCGTAGCGCCGCCGCGGATTGCGAAACGCTGAGGGAGAAAGTGTAGGGCGGCGACCTCTCTCTTTTTGTCGTTGGGATAGATGAGTCGGGCCCAAGAAGCACAGGCGGTGTGTCTCGTGTACGTCCACAAAAAGCGACGTTTGTGTGCGGAAGCGAGGACGGCTTTTCCGTTTGGGCGTGAGAAGATTTGGAACCCGAGCGGAACAAAGTGCAATGCGCGTAAGGTGGGTGGTGGGTTGGAAGGAGGTCGCGCGAGAGAGCCAGGTCGGCAAGGGAGGGGCGTGACGGCGCTCGCAGGTCAATGGCAGCCTTCTCTGCGAGGATCGTGGTGCAGTGCTCAACACGCCAGGCTCTTGGGAATGCGACGAAGGCCCCTTTGGTGATGTGCGGCGGTCGAGTGGTGGTCGGGGTTTCGAAGGCGGTCGTGGCCGTGACTCCGTGAGCGTCGACTTGTGTGGTGGTCCTGGTGGAACTGGTCGTGGCTTCCTCCGCACAGACAAAACTGCCGATGCCGACCCAGCCAATGAGCTTCCACGGATGGCCTGCGGCCGGGTCAGCCTCGCTGGAGCTTTCCATGACGCCGCTGCCCACCCGCCCGTTGACTTGACACATCGTTGCAACTTTAAAAAAAAGAATTAGGGATGCCTACCCTGGACGATTTCGATGAACATGGCGTCACGCCCCGGTTGAGGGCAGACAGAATCTCGAGGCAACAACTTGGCTTCGCGACAAATAAGTCAGGTCACATGTACAGTATGCGTTAAGATGCACGTTTTTTTTAAAAAAAATGTACACAAACCATTCACCACCAAACGTTTCTACTCGAGATCTGATTAAAGGGCACAAAAAAAAACCCGAATTGACAACATCCCGCCCCCTTCCCCGTGTCCATGCATTACGTATCTATTTGCTGTAATCTCCTATGTGACAATAATATACGCTCTTATACACCCACGAACGAGACTTCTCCCAAAGAACACAAGTCGTTCTGCAGTCATCATGTCTCGCTCCAGCTTCTCACTTCCTATGCTCTGAAAAACCCCATTTTTGAAAAGCCCATCGAAAAAAACAACGACGAAAAACCAAAAACCAAAAAGAAGGAAAACAAGAAAAAAACAAACAAACAACAAAGCAACAATGCCAAATCAAAAATGATCGGAAACGCTAGACATGCCATGTACAAATATGATGTCTTTTCTGTTTAGGGACTTTGTGTTAGTCGCCCAAGAAGCTCGGCATCTGGGCATCTGGCCCCTAGACGCAGTTTCCGAGCTGCTTTTTATGTACTTTCTCGTGGTCCATCGTTCTTGCAGAAGCCGCGCTTTCCCGCAAGCTCCAGGGCTGATTGAGATTGATGCGCCATGATCAATAAAGGTTTAAAAAAAGAGACGAATGATGCATTGAGAATGCACAAACAGCCACTGCGGACCTAAAGCCGCAGGTCTCGCAAAATTTGATCCGCCATGTTCTTGAACTGCCATGTGTTCCCAGTCATGCGCTTAAATTGTATGCCGTGTAGCGACAAAAGAGGCACTTTGACAATGAAGATCTCAAACTCCAGAATCATGCTTTCACCAAGATCGCTCTGCACCTGCGTGCTTGTTTCCCCGGGGGCACGCCTGGTGGTGGCTCCGTTGCGTCGAGGGATACTATCGATCGACGTTTCCGAATTGGAGTAGCTGCGCTCTCTGTCTGATCGATCACGTTCTGACCGGCCAGGGGTGCGGGGTGTGACTGGATGGCGTTGCTCTCGCTCAAACTCCCGCAACTCGTCCCGGTCATCGTTACGCATCAAGCCGCCGAAACTGAAGCGGCGGCGATGTCCAGAAGTGTGGCTTGGGCTCATGGGAATATCTTGAACTTTGTTCAAATCAATGCTTGGCGTGTGTCGACAGGAAAAACCGCCTTTGATCTCGATGAAATCAACGTTGAGTTGTTTGAGTACCCGCCTGATGTCGGTGCGAATCGCAGGCACCGATTTGCCAGACGTAGTCGACACACTGAAAAGTCCCTTTAGGAACACAGGTTTCGCCAGTTCAGCGCTGTCCAGGCGATCTGTCGAGACTCCGCTGTGTTCTGGTTCGAAATCCGTTTCTTCAGGCACGCCTGACTCTGGCACATTTTCTCGCTTTAATCGGCGCCGTTGGATGCTCTCCCGGCGTGCGTGACCGAGGGACTTGGTTCGCATGGAGACTGAACGCGAGTGTCCGTGATTCGCTCGCGGCGGACCAGACTGACCATTCGACACTGATTGCTCCGACCCGCTCGTTGGTGCCGCCACCTTTGGCGTTCTGCCGCCCTCACGACGACGCATGTCAGCAGAGTTGACGCTGGTCGATCGACCCAAGCCAGACTTGCGGGATTCTCTCATGCTGTGTGCTTGAATTGGAGGGCTGAGCAGGCCACTGTGGTGAGGCTGACTGCTGCCCGATCGAAGGGCGGGAACGGGTGGTTCATCTCGATCTCTTCTACCGCGACGGATACTGAAGCTCTTCCTTGGCGTTGACGGCGTGACGGGTGCCATCGGATCAGCAGGTGAGTGAACATGAACCATAGGAGGATGAGACCGATCTTTATCAAGGCGCTCAGGCTCCCTGCGTTTACGAGTGCTGAACCTCCGAAGCAAACCTGCAGCAGTGCCCTCCTTCCTCTGCAGCTGCTCCACCTTGGTCTCATGCGGTGGTGGCGCGGTCTGTCCGTGAGGCCCGTGGGGTCCGTGAGGCCTCGCCGATTCTGGCGCATCATCTTCGCCATGTGTGCGAGCTCGAGGTCTTGATCTTCCACCGGTCGGTTTCTCGCCTGGCATCTCGAAAGCAGCAGCGTTGGTATGGGCAGCCTGCGGAGCAGCCAGCTCGGGCAGGTGTTCAGTCACTTTTTGGCGGTCACGATGTTCGCGCTCTCTCTCTCGTTCTCTTTCCCGTTCTCGTTCCTTTTCCCGTTCCCTCTCTTTTTCCAATTCCCTCTCTTTTTCCCGTTCTCGCTCCTTCTCCCGAATCTTCTCCTTTTCACGTGACGAGATCGCGGGTGCGGATGCTGGGGCTGTTGGAGCGGGCTCTCGATCATGCTTTTCCTTGACGAGATAATAGATGGAAAGCAGTGGACTGAACGCATACATCGGATCGTGCCCCAGCTGCAGCGTATCGGTGCTGGGCCCTGTCAGGGTGTCTCTGCTATTAGAAGAATTGCGTCTCTTGTAAAAGTCGAAGCCAAAACCCCTCTTCTTTTCCGTCTCTTTGGCGGGCACAGGAAGCTCCCGCTCTCGCTGATACAGCTTGACTGCGTGCTGGTATTCCTCGGATTCGATTATCCTAGTAAGCTGAGCTCTGATTGTTTCCGGAGACCCGAAATTGAAACCTTGCATGGCGTGGATAACGTCGGAGTCTAGAGGGTGGCTTAGGGGATCGCGAATCGGTAGATGATTTTCCGGCGGGCCATTGTAGCCCTTGATCATCCAAGGATGGCTCATCACCTCCTGCATGGTGGCGCGCTGCTTCGGATCGGTCACTAGCATCCGTGACATGAGATGCTTGCATTCTATGGAAAAAAGTCATTAGCTCAAGTCACCCCGGAACACCCAAACCACCTCTTGACAAGGAGAGAGAAAAGGAAAAAAAAAGGAGGACAACGAAAAAAAAAAATTGCGGAGAAGAATACACTCTTCGACAAGATTACTCACCACTCGAGAGCCAGCTAGGATAGTCAACCAATCCTTTTTTGATTTTGGCATGAAGAGCAGGCATGCTCTGGTCGTCGAAAGGCACCTTACCGCAAACGAGGACGTAGAGAACGATGCCAAAGCTCCATACATCAACCTCGGGTCCGGTGTAAGCCCGAGCCTGTAGCAGTTCTGGGGCAGCAAAATAAAGACTGCCGCAAAATGTTTTCAGGTGTCCGCGCGGAGAGAACAGGTTGCTGAGGCCAAAATCAATGATCTTGATGTCGCCAGTCTTACTGATGAGTATGTTCTCAATCTTGAGATCGCGATGGACGATGCTGTTTCGGTGACAGTAATCCAGGGCGCTCGCAATCTGACGACTGAACTTTCGTGCTTGTTTCTCTTTGAGTTTTCCATGAGAGATGATGTAGTCGAGCATCTGACCGCCATTGACATACTCGAAGAGCATGTACCAATGATAATTGGTGCGCACAACATCGCGCATGCCGCATATGTGGGGATGATTCAGGAGGGTCACGATGGCGGCCTCGCGCGCCGTTCGTATTTCTTTGGACTGGTCGGCTCGTTCCTTATCCGCGCGAGTCTGATGTTCTTCCGTCGAGCCGCGGGGCACAATTTTGCACGCAACCTATCGAGGGAGCAGATTGGACTGCGTAAGCAGATGAGCGGAGTATATGAATCATGATGACTTTTGCCATCTAGCGCGGTCACCACTGAGCTTTCGAATGCAGTGAAGTGACTTGGCGATAATAGATGTACGAACAATGTTTTGAGGATAGGGAATGTTGAGGGATAAAAAAAAGAGTAATAAATGAAGAAAAAGAAATAAAAATAGACAGAAACGGGCAGAAAAGGGAAGAAAACGGCAGAAAACGGGACTGGCACGAACCTGTTCACTGCCATCTTCTTTGCGAGCCAGTTTCACCTTGCCCATACTACCGGCACCAATGGTCTTGCCGAGGATCCATTTGCCAGACTGAGTGGGAATGGTGGTGCGTGATCTGGTCTGTTTGCTGGTGGAGTGGGCGGCATGATGAGTATCTTGGGGAGCAGCATGAGATGAGGACGGCGCAGATGGACTGCCATTGACGGTGGCGACGGCCGAAGGGCTCATGTCGGCTGAATGATGTGGTTGACGATGGTGCCGTTGGGAGGAGACGCGGCCGACGACGTTGGACTGGAGCGATTGGGGGATGGACGAAGGGGCAGTTGAGGAGGACTCGACGACGGCGACGGCGCCCCTTGTCGACGAGCACGAGGTGCGATCTCTGCTGGAGATGCGCCTTGATTGAGAAGAAGATGCTAAGTGCGAAGTCTCGTAATCATGATGGGGCAAGATGCTGTGGACAGGACGGGACGAAAGGGGCGTGGTATCAAGCGTCGATGCGGACGCGTGAGGGTGGTAGTGACGCTGGTGCTGGAGAGACAGAGGGTGCAGCAGCCGTGGGAGATGGAAGCTGGTGGAGGTGGAGGCGGAGGCGGAGGCGGAGTGGTGGGAGTGGTGGGAGTGGTGGGAGTGGGCGAGCGAGTGGGAGTGGGCGAGAAGGGCTTGCGGGGGATTGGGAGAGGATTTGGGGCCTTGCTGGGCGCTGGCACTGGCGCGGGCGTTGGCGTTGGCGTTGGTGTTGGCAGATGGGCCGGTGGAGACGGAGACGGACGCAACACACTGGCTGGACGGAGCTCGCGACGGGGGCTGGGAGCTGGTGGATGGGCCGCGCCCGGTGGCAGCAGGTCCAGCAGGCCCAGAGGGAGCGCTAGCAGCCACCCCACCAGGAACGAGCGCAGCGACCGCGCCAGCTGTCCTGGCTCCAGGTGTCGGGGCCGACGAACAACGACTGCTCGTGGCGCGACATGTTACGGGTGGAATTGATGCCGCGGGGACCGTGGCCGACTCGGCAGACTTGATGGATCTGATGGACTGGGAGCGAGACGGCGTCGCAGAAGAGGTCTCGGCTTGCTGCCGACGATGATGGCGATGGCGATGGCGGGGGCGACGACGGTCATGGTGTTGAGACGGGGCCTGGTGGGCTTGGTGGAATTCAGGGGTGGCCATCGTGGCTGTTGGTTCATCTCATCCAGCAATGCTTCATCACTCGAGGACTTGGACTTGACGGCCGACACCAGATGATGACGACTCGGGATGTTTGGTTTGGCAGATTGGGCGGAGATGGCAGACGCAGACACCACACGCAGCCTCACCGCAGAGTCCGCAGAGTCTTTGAGCGGGCCGAATGGGAATCGACGGAATCGACGGAATCGACACGTCGTCGTCGGGTCTGGTCTGGTCTGGTGATTTCCATGGTGCTTCCCATGCTTCCCATGGTGCTTCCGCAACCACTCCTCACGCTGCCGTGCGCCCAGCATCAAACAACACAACGCGCCGCGTCTGATGTCGCTGGTCCAAACTCCGAGAGCTCATTGCCATCGCCGCCCGAGGCAGTTTGGGCACCGAGCCAACAGCTGACGCTTTCTTTTCTTGAAAACAGTCGCCTCGTGCACCCAGAGCGCCGGATCTGGACTCGGCGCGTATTATTGGACATGCAAATCCGCCGATCTGGACTCGACTCGGCAGGGCGCCCATGTTGGCGCTGGTCGAGTACGTGCATCGTCAAGTAGAGGTGAGTCGCGAGAATGACCATCACCACCAGCCTATTTGTGTGTGTATATTTATTAGGACGTGCGCAGCGTCGACACGATGCATGCATGCCTGCATGATATGTATGTATGTGCGTACATGGACAAGGATAAGCGCATTAGCATACAAAGTACATGCATCAACTGCTTCATCAAGACGAGAGGACATCTGGATGCAACCTGGCTTGTCCTGCGACCATCCCACAAAGAGATGGACGGATGGACGATGGATGATGGATGCATCGTCGCTGTGCTGCGCCAAGGCACCAGACCAGACACCAAACGGCGTTGTGGCGTTGTGGCGTCTGGCTCTCGTGGAAGCATTGTAATGCTTCCAGAAACCACCAGACCGCCAACCAGACTTTTGACTTGACAAAGACAACTTGACAGACACCTTGGACACTTACTAGGGCCTTTATTAGTTTATAGTATTGCATTCACAATGGCCTTCTTCGCACCACTATGCTGTTATGCCCCGCTGTGATGCTCCGCTGACTGAGCATCAATGATCGGTGTGTTTGCCAGACAAAAATCCTTTTACCGCCTGCCTAATTAGGTGATACATGGCTCCACCTTCTCCCATTGCCTCTTTTGTCCATTTCGACAGCGCAGCTCGACACAGCTCATCACTCCGCATCGGATTACGACGTCGTGGCGAATAGACACCATGTTGCAGCCTTCGAGGAACCCCATCAAAGTTTCATGACAATAAAGGACCGGTGCAATGTCATATAAGCGCTCACGCTCGACCTTTGAGGCCGACGTTCATGCGCCATATGCTCTCTTCGGCACGCCCTTGCCCGACGAGAATGACGCGCGTGATGATGGCTCATACCTTCCTCTATGGAAGCAGGAAGTGAGAGACGAAAAAGGCAGACGGCGTCTTCATGGCGCATTTACTGGAGGCTGGAGCGCAGGGTATGCCAATTTGTCACGAACTGACATGAATTGCATGTTTGGAATTCGGCTTGAGCGGCGTATACTGATGCATACAGCTACTTCAACACCGTCGGCTCCAAGGAGGGCTGGACGCCATCGACATTCGTATCGAGCCGCGCGGCCAAGCGGAAAGATGGCACGACTTCAGCGACAACACAGCAGCGGGCCGAACAATACATGGACGAGGAAGACTTGGCGGATGCTGCCGAAGCGCAGACACTGCAGATAGCAGGTCCATTCGCTGGCTTAGGGGCGTCGGCGACACAGGATGCGATGCGCGCTGGTGGAATCATGGGCCTATTTAGACCCTCTGGCGATACGAAAGGTCTGCAGCTGTTGCGAAAAATGGGATGGAAAGACGGGCAGGGCATTGGCCCCAAGATACGGCGCAATGCACGCCTGGATTCAGGCACGAGCGCACCCGAATCAGATGCCACGACGTACATGTTCGCGCCTGACGATACGCGAGTAGTTCAATTCTCGCGCAAGTCAGATAGGAAAGGACTTGGACATCAAGGGGAAACTCGACTGCAAGGCTTAAGAAGGAGCATGGACTCTGACAAGGATGACTCAGACAGCGACGATTGTATTTCGCAAGATAAAAAAAAAGGCCTGTCATTGTTTGGCGCTGGGAAGAAGAAGACGAGGACTGGCACCGGTGGTGCTTTTGGAGTTGGAGTGTTGAATGATACCGGCTCGGACGAAGAGGACCCCTATGAGATGGGCCCCAAGATCCGATATAATCGCGTCATGGGTGGAAGCAAGAACAAGAAGAATAATAACGAGAAGAAGGTCAAGGCAGCTATCAACCCGTCTTTGCCAAAGGCACCCGTCTTCCTTTCAAAGACAGCAAGGTCCGGCAACAGCTTTCGTCGTTGTCATGATGGGCGCCTTCCGCTCAATGGATTTGTTCTGGCCAAGGCAGTTGAGGATCTAGCTGCGCTTCTAACCCAATATGCGCCGCCTGCAGTTCCAGATGGCTGGAAATCCTCCCGAGACCCAACCGCCAAAGATGTTCCGTCAACTTACACATCAACAGCCGATGCTGCCAAAGCATCTACTCTGGACCCGAGATCTCGAGCTGCCCTGCTTGGCGAGACGACCCTCCCCGGAAAGTCGGTGTTTGACTTCATCTCTGCGACGGCGAGGAATAAGCTAGCTGCCGCATCAGGCAACCAAAATCTACCTCCAGGCCTGGGTCAGCTCCCTGATGGGCATGCACCCGTTTCTGCGGAGGAAAGGCGACGGGTTCTTTGGAATCAAGTGCCCAAACTTGACCAACAAACCGCAGCAGCAGCGCTATCTCGCAGTGCAGGTGGTCCCTATGCCGATAATGAGGCAAAGCGAGAGAGATACAGGAAATATCTCATGTCGCAAGCCAATCCCGGACTTCCCATTCCGGACAGGGAGCCACGCGCAACCGACGAGGAATACATACGAGAAGCCAACGAATTCTACAACTGCGCTCGCATATTCAAGCCCATGACAGGCTTCATGGCATCCAGATTTACGACTTCCAAGGCTGTACTGAATCCGTCCACGGGAACCACCAGCAGCAGCGCCGATGGCAATCAGACGACAGAATTGCTCTCAGCGCCAGCCGCAAAGGCGGCCAATCCCGCCGAAGAAGCCGCCAAGATGGGCATGTTTGGCACCATGACGCGCTCAGTAGCCGACTTTTACCCCACGCGTCTGCTGTGCAAGCGATTCAACGTGCGGGCGCCTGCGCACTCACGACCAGATTACGGGACAGAAAACGATGGCACGTCGACGTCTTTATCCGCCGCTGCGGACCGAGGAGTGTCTTTATGGACTACTGCTGCCGCCGCCGCCGCCGCCGAGGTACCATCCGTTGCCATCTCCGCGCCGGTGGCCTCACACCCGGCAGGACAAGCCCAAACAGCCGGTTCAGCCGCGCCATTACCGCAGCCTGCGGTGGTGGTAAATCCGGAGAAAAACGAGGCTGTGGAGGGCAAGACCGCCAATGCCGATGTTTTAAGGGCCATATTTGGCGATAGCGATAGCGAAGTAGATGAATAAGAACGCTATGAACGAACCAGAGCGCCGCGTCGTTGCTCTTCTGACCGTCTACTCTCCTGACCGTCTACGCATTGTATGTGTTTTTGTGGTGTACCTCGTCTTTTGCACGATTTTTATTCCTTTTTTGCGTTGGAGACACGCGGCGGAGCTCAGATTTGATGGGATCCGCGTCACGACACCTTTTGGTCATGAATGATTCCATAATCCATATAGTCAGGTACGTATGCACATGCAAGGCATCCACCTCCTCCATGATGCCCCAACGCATGTTGAGTTTGTTATTCATTATGAGAGTATCTCGTCTACCTGACGAATATACAACCCGCCCCTCCCATCTGGAGGCCTCGACATCCACGTCCGAGCTATTTCCGAAGGAGCTTCTCTATTATGTGAACAATGTAGTTAAATCGTGACAATTCTTAGAGCAGAAAACGAAAAAGAAAAAAAAAAAGGAAGAAATACAGTCTGACGGCGATATATAGCGTGGACATTTCGGCATGTTCGGCCCGCGGGCTCCACGAAGAGGCAGCAGCGGCAGGTGCAGCAACATGGGCGTCGCAGCACACTCCTCCCGCATCTCACGGGGGTTTCAGGCCCGGCTGCTTGGTCAGACGAGTCCAGCAGAAGAAATGGCAGGAGGAGGCTACAAGAGAGAAGAAGAAAAACGAGAGGATTGCCTGCTTGCAGAGTTGAGAATTGGCGGCCACGTATTTGTCTTTCCTCAACTTACTGTCATTCACATAGGGCACGTAGCTACGGAAACCGATGCTGGACAGCCGGATGGGCATATGGTAAATCATGGCGCTGCCGTGGATACATGAGCATGTACATATGTACATACATACATACATATGTATGTACATGATACATGCAATGTACTATGATGAAATGCCGCCACAACATGCATACATATGCCTCCCCCCCGACGGGACATGCAGAGAAACCCACTCCAGTACCGGAAATAGTGCCGCCAATACGGCACCACAGCATGACGAGACCCTGCAGCGGAAAATCAAATGGAAACCCTGAGCTACTTGCTGCCGAGTTTGTCTCATGAGTCAGATGACGGGGCGCCGGCGGGGTTTTCCGCAAGACCTTTTAGGAAAGTCGCATCCGGTGCGGTCCGCTCCAGTGCAATGGCGTTGCCGTTTCACATACAGTATATAATCCAGAACATGGCGCCGGGGGGCATGCAAAGGGAACGTGGTTTGCATGGGGAGAAGGGGGGGGATGTATGACTCAAGAGTGGAAGAATACACATGGGTTCCATGTACCACAACACGGCGGGTAGTGAATAACAAGGAACCGTGATCGTTGCCATAATGCATGAATCCACAAGCATGAATTAAAGTCAATATAGATGAGTAAAATACCATGCCGGTAGCTGTGTACATGATAAGTGAAGATGACGATTTGTCTGACGCGGTGCAACAAGCGTCCTGCCTTGGATTTTCTGTTGGCGAGATGTATGGATGTGCTAAAAAGAAGAAAAATAAAAAGAAGAAAAAAACATAAAAAAAAAAAAAAGAAAAAGAAAAGGAAGAGAAAGACTGATTCAATCACAAACACCGATTTTTTTTTTTTCCCTTGGAGGACGTGCACCCCCTGTCCACTCAATAAAAGTCCCGACCACCCTACTTCAGCCAAGGCAGCACCTCGGGATCAAACCCCTCCTCCGTGATGCCATTCCCAAAACTCGCATACCGCTGCGCGGCATCCCGAAACCGCAGCTCGTAGTCTTCCCACCGGACGATTTGGGTTGCGGCGTAGTAGTGCAGGATGGTGCCGGGCCAAGGGACGATGACTTTGCCGTTTCGCTTGTCTGGTTGATGGCGGTGTTAGTTGAGCTCCGTTAAAGAGGAAAACAAAGGGGGGAGAGAAACACCTCTCTCCCTCCCCAGAGGGGAGAAATCCCCCTTTCCAGAGGGGAGAAAGAGGGCCAATTCTGAAAAACTCAAGCCAAGAGAAACCACGGCAGCGAAAAGCAACATGCCATTGACCTGCAAAAGAATAAATAGCCAAGAACTCACACCACGAGGCACAATTCTCAGACCACACCATCTCAGGCATGCGACTCTGCACCCAGCTGTTAAAGGCGCGCTGCGCCGATGTCTTGACGCAGACGGACTCGAGGCAGTCTGTTTGGAGGCGCTCAATGATGCGCATCATGTAGTGGCTGGCGCGCTCGATGCCAGGATAGGCGGAGCCGTTGATGGGGCAGATGGGGGGGTTGAAGACTTTTGTGTGAAAGTGGTGAGTATATATATATATTGGCGAACGAATCAATTCCATAGAGGTGCCAGAAAACACTGGTGTTTCTTGGGGGTTTGATGGAAGATAAGGAGAAAAAAGAAGTACACCAAAGAGAAGACAAGGTAAAAAGGGGAAAAGAAGACAAAGACAGAATATGTATAAAGAAGATCAAAGAGATGGTGAGAAATATAAAAAGACGTAACAAAAGAAAAGGCGCTCACCAAAAAAATTGGGAAAATTAGCCACCGACACGGCAAGATAACTCTCCCAGTCCCCCTCATCAGACCACAACACCGCCAAATCGCTCCCACGACGCCCCCGAACAGAAAATCGCGGCTTGTAGGGCTCAAAGCCCGTCGCGCAGACCAGCACATCCAGGGGATGCGATTCCCCATCCGCTGTCACCACACCAGCCGGCTGGGCGCGCTGGATCGGACTCGTCACCAGCCGCACGTTGGGCTGGTTCAGCGCCCGCATGTACCCGTCCGCGGGCGTGAAGCGGCGGCATCCGACAGAAAAGGAGGTTGGCCGCAGCGCGTTGAGCATCTCGGGATCCGGCAGATGGGATTGCATGTGCCGGGATGCCGCGTCGGTGAAGCGTCGCTGGGCGGACGATCCGGACCATAGGCCGGCGAAGCTGTGGGCGAGGGTCTTTTCTATCTGGAGGCGCAGGTCGTAGTAGTGTTTGGGGTTGCTGATGTTGGCGGTGATGGTGTCTTGGCTGTCTGTGATTTGGGTGAGAAGAGAAAATAAGGAGGAGAAGGGGAGAAAAGAAAAGGGGGAATGGAAAGGGGAATAGAAAGGGGGTAAGGAAAGAGGGAATAGAAAAGGGGTAAAGGAAAAGGAGAAAGGAAAAGGAGAAAGGAATAAAAAAACAAGACTTAAATGGCCTACACAAAAATTGAGGAATAACACACTTACACGGCACTTGGGCTTCTCCATTCTCTGAAAATACATGAGGAACGAGCCAAGTCGGGCTGCGGACAAAATTGATGATTTCCCGAGCACCCCCTAAGTATTTTTTTTCACGGGCATGAGACGTCTTGAACCATTTTCCCCATTTTCTTGTATTCTTTTATTTCTTCCTCCCTTGTCTGTTTCCTACATGTCAAAACAAAACAAGAGCGTTTTACCTTGATGTAATTTCGCAACACACTGCACAGCGCTGGCTCCGTTGCCTATGACGCCCACCGTCCCCGGAAAGCCCTCCGTGTTGTCGCGCGGCCAGTTGGCCGTGTGAACAAGGGGCCCTGAAAAGGTCTCCAGTCCCGGAATGTCAGGCATCTTCCAGTTGTTGAGCCTCCCGACGGCGTAGACGAGCACATCGCACCGGACCCGGTAGGTATCGTGGTCCGGGCCGTCGGCCGTGGTCGGCGCCAAGTCGAGGACCCATTGCGCGGCGGCCTCGTCCCATGCCGCTCCTGTGCATTGCTGCCCGAACCGGATATACTGCCTCAGGTTGTGCTTGTCTACCGTGCTGTTGAGGTACTGCAGAATCTCGGGCGCTTCGGCGTACATCTGTGACCACGCCGGGTTGGGGTTCCAGCTGTACTGGTAGGCATGGGCAGGGACATCGCAGGCGCATCTTAGGGGCGGGGGGGGGGGAGG
>SRPT01000573.1:0-20152 GCA_018360205.1 Claviceps digitariae
CTTTTTTTTGAAAAAAAAAAAAAAAAACACGAACATCAAAAAACAGTCCATTTTCCTAAAAACTTTTTCTGACAATACACACACACACACACACACACATATATATATATATATATATACGATTTTTGAACTGACCACCATGCAAAAGGCGCCCTTTCTCTCATTTTGCCACGACTTCTACCATCAATATGACGTCTTTCGCAAAGAGTACCAGGCCGCGTTCGGCCGACAGCCGACCGTAGAGGCTACGGTCTCGTATCAATGGTTTGTTGACTGCTACGCCCTTTCTTTCTCTTTCGCCCCCATCGCATCGTCACCCATGGACTGACTAGTCGAGATTAGGGACTTGGGCAAGAACGTCAGCGACGCAGAGTACACAGACTACCAGGCGCGCATAGCAGTCTTTCGTGCGTGGTTCAGTGAACACGTCATGCCAGTAGACGACAAAGGCGACGCGGTGCTTATCATGCCTTTTGCAAGTGATGCGCCTCGGTATACTGCTCCGTATGTTTGTGCCTTGAGAAGCGAAATCACACGTTGCATGTGCTCTTGTTGACAAAAAGATTAGTGAGCCGGAAACAATCAACGGCGTGACGGCTCAGCTGCTTGGCTCGCTGCTGGGTACTCCACAGATGCTCGCGCCATGTAAGTCAACGTCAATGGCATTTTTTTATTTCTTTTTTATCCTTTTTTTATTTTTTTCCTTTCTTTAAAAGAACATTTCTTCTTCCATCTTCCCCTTTTCTTAGCAAAACCCCCCCTCATCCTCGTAGATGACTCACAAAAACAGTTTCGCAATTTCCGTATCAATCCAACATCAGCCACCAGACGGAATATCATCCCATCTACGCTACACTTCTCGGGCCCGGCGGTAGCGACACCATGCTCGTCAAGCTTGTGGAAGCAACGTTTCAGCAGGCACAGTGGCGCACAACAGTTGATAAAGGGAGGTTTGCGTTTCCGGTAGGCCAGGATGGGAAAATGCGAGAATGATTGGGTCAATTGGCGCTGTTCAAAGGCATTGCTTGACCAAGTCCCAGAGTCCAGACCAGACGTAAGCAGGACAAGCTCGGCCCAGACCCATGGAAAAGGGCGTGAGCAGCAGACGTAGACGAATTACACGAATGGTTTCATAGTGTCAGAGTAGAATAAAGCAATGACGTCTCTCAGCCTCTCCCGTATGACTATTTTCACTATTTTCGTCACCGGCCACGACTCTTGTTGAAAAGGCCGAAATTGCCCTTCCAAAGCCGGCTCTGCACCGCCCGCCGCCCGCCGCCCACCGATCACCGACCTCGCACAACCACGTCAGACACAGCCCACGCAATCCCTCCCCCATCCGCAGAACCAAAAAAAACAGGGCAACTGTGCGACTTTGCGAACTGTACATACAAGCCCCCCTGCATCTCAGCCCTATGCAAGCCACGCAGGCAACCGGCCTTCCATTTCATTCGCCGCCCCGTTCGTTGCTGACGGCCCGGGCGGGGCCATGTATTTTTACCTTTTATGGCAGGCAGGTTTGCCCGTCCGGGGTTGGACCATTCCGGGGCTGTTTCCGGGCGCAGGGCAACTAATTAGGCAGACAGGCAGGCAGTCTATGCTGTGCTGTGCTGTGCTGTGCTGTGCTGTGATGGCATTCCAGAATGAAGCCACGATGGGTTCAACGTAGCATGTATACAAAAATGCGATGCCTTGAAATGGGGTATATAAAGACGGTTGGGTGCCTGACGACAGTTTCGAGGACTAAAACACGAGCAGTATTCTTTACTATCAACGAGATTTCAGTATTCATACTATACTACACTATACGACCTTTTCTTTCCGGCGTCTTATAAACCTTGTTTCTTTTTTATTGCTGTGCAGCATTTTGGCCGGTTCTGTGTTTTATTAGGGTGTTGAGGCTGTTTACCCCCTTTTCGAACTTCAAACATACACGCGACGAATATATACCTACACTACATCATCACCAGTGTCGGCACAATGGATTCCGAGTCCGGACACAGCCAACGCCCCCGGGGTTTCATCTTTGAGGCATCCGTGCTGGATGTGTGCGCGTTGCGGAACGGGGACGACCTGCTTGGGAAAGATGCCGCGGTAGACAGCCGAGATGGAGCGCCGGGGGAAGGGCCCGAGAAGAGGCAGGATGAGGTGCTGGATGGGTGGTCGGGGGTGCAGACCAGGCCGGGGGTGGGGAGCCTGCTGCGGCGGTTGAGGCAGAAGGGGTACCGGGTTGGGATTATGAGGACGGAGAAGGGAGGGGATATGGAGGGGGAGCTGCAGGGGGTGTTGGGGGGGATGGGGTTGGAGAGGCGGGAGGTGGTGCTGGTGCTGGTGGCGGCGATGACGACGGGTGGTGATGACGAAGAACGGCGGAGGGTGGTGTATGGGATGAGGGTTGTTTGGGTGGAGGCGGAGGAGAAGAATGGGAGTGATATGGAGGGGAGGCGGGTTTCTCTGAGGGAGAGTGATGGAGGGCCAGGGCCGGACGGCAACTGGCCTCCTTTGGGTGAGGGTCACAAGAATGGGACTTTTCGAGATATTCGCGATACTGAGGACCTGGACGGCAATTGGTCTCCTTTGAATGACGGTCACAATAATGGGACTTCTCGCGATGTTCGCGATACGGAGGACCCGGACGGCAACTGGTCTCCCTTGAAGGAGCGCAACGGAGAGCCCGGCCCAGATGGTAACTTCTCTCCTCTGGATGGGCATCACAACAATGGGACTTTTCGAGATATTCGCGATACTGAGGACCTGGACGGCAATTGGTCTCCTTTGAATGACGGTCACAACAATGGGACTTCTCGCGATGTTCGCGATACCGAGGACCCGGACGGCAACTGGTCTCCCTTGAAGGAGGACAACGGAGAGCCCGGCCCAGACGGTAACTTCTCTCCTTTAAAAGACCCTCCCTCGCAAAAGACTCCCCAAACCGGATACGGACATGAGAACGACCAACCCGCCCCCTACAACAACAAAAACAAAGTCCATCCCAACGGCAACTTCTCTCCCCTGAACGACTCTCCCACCCACATCAATGGCATCTCCCGCCTCGTCGCAACACCCCCAGACGGAAACTGGTCTCCCCTCAAAGCCACTCACCAACACCCCGGCCCCGACGGCAACTACTCTCCTCTAAAAGAACAAGACCATCACACCAACAAGACCTCCCAACCCATCAGCAGCGACGACTACCCTCCTCCAAATGAGCCTCGCCTCTCCCGCGGCCCAAGAGGCAACTGGTCGCCCCTGCACGCGCCCGCAGCAGCCACGCTGGACGACGCGCTCGCCGAGTTTCTATGAGGATACTGCTGGCCTGGTTTTGTCTGTCTCTTTTTTTTCTCTCTCTCTCTTTTCTCTCTCTTTTTTTTTTCGGTTTTTTTTTTCGGTTTTTTTTTAGCAAGGTATATGGTATAGAGTATAGATTTCTTTAGTCTCTTTCTCTGTATTTCTATGTTTCTACTATTCTTGTCTTATCCTTTCTTGTCTTCTTCTCTCTTTCTTAGTTCTTTCTTCTCTGTTTTTATCTCCATCTTCTTTTTTTTACTTTGCATTTCTTGTCTGAAATAGAATAGAGTAGATTCCGAGTAGACTAGACTAGACTAGATTAGACATGCGCGTCGCATTCTGTTGTACAATAGAAAACTGGTTTTGTTCAACCCACTCCATGTATAGAAAACTGTTTGTTGTTGGAGAAAACTACAGAAACGCTGATATATTTTTATTTCATGCTAAATTTATATTGTATACATGTTTACACATTAGTAGCAGACAAAATAAAAAACCAGTGCATGCCCCGTCGTCGTACACCACATGGACTGCGTGCATGCTCTACCAACGTCTGCCCGTGACTTACACAATATGCACGGCTTCCAATTCGAGACTCCCTTCCCTTCTGTTGCCTCTTTTGCCTCTTACCTGTCTTGCGCCCCCGTCTTTGCTTTCTTTCGCACAAGACCCCCGCCCAAGACGTTGACTCTCGTGTCGTCTTTGGACACTTGTCCCTCCTTCCCTTCGGCATCATCCCCGTCAAGAGATGTGCTAGGCCTCTTCCGCTTCACCAGCCCGTCCACGTCATTCACCACCACGGCAGCCACCCCAGAAGAAGCATCGCGCTCGCTCTCCCTGACCAGCGGCACCTGGTCCCTCTGGCCCGTCACACGGCGGCCCCAGTCGCTGTTACCGAGCCCACCTTCCTTGATCCACCGCACGGTGCTGTTGACGGCTTTGTCGAGGGTGGAAAAGTCGCTGTGGAGCATGAGCTCTGTGATGCGCTTGTACGTAATCTCGTTGACGATGCGTGTTCCTCGACCGGCCATCGGCCAGTGGTAGTAGCGGGTGGTTTTGGTGGGGACGTCGACCTGATGGCCGCGATGCTGGGTTTTGCCCTTGGGCTGTCGGGGCTTGATGGGTCCTCTTAGCTTTTTTATCTTTATGCATATTGGACTTGCCTGAGTTTGCTTTTGCTTTTGCGCTTTTGCTTGCGCCTGTGCTTCGCAACTTGTTGTCGATGTCGAGCTGGTGGTCTGGGGTTTGGCTTTGGCAGCGGCAGCGGCATCGGCGGCAGCTGCCTCGTCGTCGAGGACAATCCAAATAAAGCCCGTCATACGCCCACTGGAGCATTCCTGTCGATACGCCATCATCTCCCAGAACATGTCCAGCGTCTTGACGCTCTTCCAGCAGCCTGTGGAGTGCCTGGTGGCGCCCGAACCAGCCTCGTCATCCAGCTCGTCCCGAAAGCGACACTTTGGATCATCAGGGAATCGCGGGATCAAGCACCGCGGCGGTACCTGGTTCGATTGGCGGCTGCAGTAGCGCGAGATGCGTTCCAACGGATGAGCCACGGTCCATAAAGACGGCGACGGCGACGACAAGGATGGGCCGCCATGGGGGATAAACGCGCGGGTCTCGTACGCGTCCAGGCCCGGCACAAGCAAGTATCCTTGCGCATTCACCCGGTTCTTGCTCTTCCCATTCGGGGCGTCCTTGTCCAAGGGCGAAGGCGGAGGCGATCGAATGAGCGGATCCAGCACCCTACACCACCACTTTATGAGCCCGCGATCATCCAGAACGTGCTTCTTGCCATGATCGACGCTCCCTGGAAAGAGGTACTGGCCCTGCGACCGCGCAAACAGGCTGACGACGAATTGGATCCCGACTCGTCGGCGGTTCTCAACGAGATACTCGATGAAGGCGGCGCACACCTCGCGAATGGGACTGGCTGTTGCGCGCGGAAGCCCCAGAAGCGGGAGATAGCCCGTCGAGTCGGCCTTGGACACAAACAAGGTGGTGTTGTGGGCGGTTGTGTAGAGGAAGATTTCGAGACCCAGGACGAGGACCTCTTGTTTGGATGGAGCTGGCTGCTGTCGTCGTTTGGCAGGCGTCGTGTGCTTGCAGGGCAAATATGTCGACAAGGCGAGGAAGTGCTTCTCGCAGTATGTCCGATCAGGTCGTTCGCCAGGAGGCGCGGAGAAGAGGGCGTCGGTCTTTTCGGGCGGCGTGGAGAGGTGGTATATGCCGAATGGATGGTCTTTGGGGAGGACGGAGGACAGGCGGTCGGAGATTGATGGGGAGGCAGCGGCAGTTGAAAGGGCCGGTGGTGATGGTGATGGTGATGGTGGCGGTAATGGTGATGAGAAGGGCATGCTGGAAGGTGGACGGGGACGGATTTGGATGAGAATGGGCCGGCCGATGGATGGTTGTGCGATGGATCGATGGATCGATGGATCTGATGGCGCGCGTTCGCGATGAGCATGGATGAAGATGCAGGTGGTGAGCACTCGACCACTGGATTGACCCGACGAGACTGCACACGGGTGGGGCGGGTGGGGCGCAGCTCACTGATGCGTGCTGATCACTGATGGGTGATGGCACTACTCGTGCCGGCTGCCAGCGGAGTGGCGCTCGCTGTACCTGGCCTGCTGCCGAGATGCGGCCAGACATGGAAACAACCAGATGTCAAGCGAAAAGGCTGGGGAAAGAGTTTCAACTAGGGTGTATCGTGGTGTGTCATTGACGGCATATTGGCATGGACTGACGAAACAAGATCCCGAATGGCCAAGGGCCGGGGACGCTCCCAACCGCCCTCGTCGATTCTTCAATCATTTCCGTTTTCTGCAACCACGAGGAGTTAAGGCCAAACCTTGATCGTTTGGGGCTCTCCCGGCCGAATCTTCCCAGATTCCTCGCCCCCCTTGCTCCTGGGAAATAGGAGGGGCGAGTCTTTTCTGATACGTTGCAGTGCCCAGCGCGTTGGTCCTCAAAGACAGTCGACTATCGTCCTGCAGTAAAGCGAATGGCCCCCGTCGGGCCAACATGGACATGTACACACGCCAATGACAACTGCCTATGGCCAACCACGTATCCAGACTCGTCTCGTCCGAGCCGGATGGATAATAATCTCTTGCGGCCGAGAAAAATCGCCATGAGAACCCGCTCGGTTTCTTCGAGTCCATTTGTGCCAGCCTGTGTTTGGGTCCCTTCCGGTAATTCCCGCTAAGCAAGACGGGCTGTTGGATCGTAGTAGTGCCTGATTCTCGTTGACAGGAGGCATCCCATTCTGCATCTTGTATCACGATCCGAACATCGAGCCATGGATAGTGTATGTATGTTCAATATTCATCCTCCACCTGACGAGGCTGATCTGCGTGGATTGCACTCTGAGTGGGGCTCGGACCAGCCTTTCCACCAGTCAGCCAATGGCTGTCCCTGATTAATTGAATTTTGGCTCCCCACAGCCCATTTCCTAGCTTTTTTTTTTTCCTCCTGCCCCTCTATCTGGACTCTGGACGCCGAGCCAGCGAGGGGAAACGAAAAAGGGTTCCAACCACGTTGCGGGCTCGTGCCTCGTTGTTTTGTCGTGTCGAGGTATTTGTCCCGTTACCATCGCCATCGTGGCTGTGTCTTGTACTTACTGCTCTTTCTAGCATCTCCCCAGTTTGAATACCAAGGTATGCGACCCGTGAATTTGACCAACCCCTTTCGATTCGCCGAGACGCTCGACAGTTTGAACACCACATACTCCAACGTGATGCGCCAGATGCCACCATGGACAAATCCCGTGATGGTGTGGATTGTCTGGGAAAGCTCTTGGGCCATGACCGAACTTACATACTTGCTTCCCACGGCCTCTTTCACTCTCTTCCAACATGACGCACAACACACGTGCGCCGTTTGACCTACTCTCGCACAGATGCTGATTGCTGGCCCATCAACTTGACACAGAAACAATCGTCATGGAAAACACCACCTCGCAAGGGTCCTCGGATGCCATCTCCGAAGGCAGACGCATCTATCTGGGTTAGACACCCTTTTTTTGCATCAACAGTGTTCTTTTTTTTTTTTTGCTTTTCATCTCCTATTTTATACACCTATATATCATATATTCCAGAGCTATCTGTTTGGTACTCCCACTGACGCGTTTCCTCTCCTTAGGCAACCTCTTGTACACCGCCGAATCACAGGATATCGAGGAAAGCCTTCAAGCAAGCGGCTTCGATGACTTTGAAGCCGTCCACATCTCCGTAGATTCCGCCTCGGGACGAAACCCAGGCTACTGCTTCGTCGACTTTGTCAGCCGAGAGAGTGCCGAACGCGCGCTCGAGTCCCTGGATGCCAGCATCGGGGGCCGAACCCTCAAAGTTGGGCCCTGTAAGCCCAAGCAGCCTCGCTCCAACACTCCCCGCTGGGGCGGCGATAACCGCTCCTCGAACTCATACTCCAACTCGCAGCGCTGGGGATCTGACCAGCGGGGATCGTCGTCGTCCAATGTTGTCGACGACTCCGTCGCTGAAGAGTTTAGCAAGCGTGTTTATGTTGGTGGATTGGGTCCTTCGGTGGACCAGGTTTTGGATACTGCCGAGGTGACGGAAGTGTTTGCTGGATTTTCTCCGTACGTTTTCCTTCTATCCTCATCATCCTTACTATCATTGTTGAAAATTTCTTGTGCCTTATCACCATCATGAACCATATGTCACCGCGCAAAACTAACATGGCATACCTCAGTGTCACGATTAGCAATCGCATCAAGCCCCACGACAGCACGGGTTCGCTGCCCGGCAATCACCACTACTGCTTCGTCGATTTCGCCACCAAGGAAGAGGCGCAGTCGGCCATTGACACCCTCAACGGCAAGGTCACCGAGTCGGGACCCATCAAGGTGTCTGCAGCGAGACCCCCTCCCAACAGGCAGCAGAATCAACGGTTCTCCTCGCCCTACAACAATCGATTTGGAGACCGAACACGTCATGCGCCGCGGGAGCAGGATGGTCCTCAGCAGAACGAGGGTTCGCCGGCCGGAAGCAGAAGCATGGCGTCTGGCAACTGGCGCCGCAAGGGTGACTAATGTGGGTTTGGTTTTTTGTTGTTTTTTCATGGACAAAAAAAAAGCATAGGTTAGCGTTTATTCGCGAGAGAAAAAGGGGGATATTTATCGAGACAAATCTTTTCTTCTTCTTCACTTTTCTTGCAAACAGAACAATATACATTATGGAATTGGAATGGATGGGTGTGCGTATGCATTCTTCCCGGGCTTGTTGTATGGTATTCTTTCCCAGGCTCCATCTCGTCTTGAATGATGAGTGGCCAACCTCTTGTTACCGTTCCAGGTTTGTGTAGGCTTACGTGATGGGCAGAACGACTTGGTAGGTATCTTTTCCACATTTTCACACATTCAACCGTCTTCAATGTCGCGACACAACAAAGGACCACCGTCGGGGCCTCGTTGCCAAACTAGCTATCACGGCGGCAATTGCTGGTCCTTGGACTTGCAATGATGAAGGTTTCTGAGACTGGATAACCGACTGCCTGATGATGCACCCAAGCACTATTTTCTGCTTTGTGAAAGAGAAAAGAAGACAACTATTACGCGTTCTTTTATAAGGAAAGAGAAAAAAAGGGGAAAAGGGGAAATCAAACAAGTAAATAAAATAAAAATAGCAATGCTTCCAAAAGAAAGTAATAAAAAAAAAACATGGAATTTTGTGGTCGACTGCATTCATGTTGCCATGTTGCCATTTGTGTAATGATTCATCGTGTTGACAATGTTGGTGACACAATGGCCTTGAGGCCCATCTCTGATCTGTCTCCTTGCCTCCTTGCCTCCTCGCCTCCCTGCCTCTATCCGCGGATACCATTGCTCATGCTGACAAACTGCCTCTCCCCACCCGTCCGCAGCGCCATCTGAATCAAACACAAACGCCGGACTGGAATCCCGCCGAACCAAGCCCCGTTTCCAGCCCGGCCACCGACCGTGGCACCCCGGGGCTCAGACCAGACACCGGCGCCGCTGGGCATTGTCCGGTCCGGTTTCATGCGTGCTGTGTTGTGCTGCGTGCCTGGGTTCTTGTCTTTTTTATTTTTATTTTTAGTCCTTGCCAGTCGCCAAAAGGGGATGTGCGCCCCTAAAAAGACATGGGGATCCTGGTGCTGCTGCTTTCCACCAGACTGCCAAACAGCCGGCTCGGCTGCCCAGGCGCTAACCACGAGGCCGGCCCCTCGAGTGCGCCACACTAGGCCGGCGTGTATTTTCCGGCGGCGGCGGCTACGGCTAGGATACATGCATTTAACGCCCGGGCGTCCGGAAGTGAGCGTCAAGAGTCAGTCCACCGTGCTCGTTCGTGCTCGCGCTGGCTGCAGGCTCCGTTGTCGGGAAATTGGACAAAGCCCCAAGCGGAGGCTGCATTTTGAGTCTTTGGTAAAACATAAAAATAAGTTCAAAAAAGACATGCAAAACACACCCAACATTAAGCCAAAAACACAGCCTATACACCGAAACCTCTTGCAAAAGAAACGACGCCGTTCAATGTCGTCGAGGATGCGTGACGTGGCGTTTACACCCGACTCCAGTGCTCCCTTTTTTCTCCCTCCACGCGAGACATGAACCCCTATCCGATCATGGGCCCCCTTTTTCCTTTCTGGTGGTTTGGCCCCACGACGATGCATGCACTTCTCGCTAAGGCTGTGGCGTCACGAACGCGTTGATTTCTTCCTTTTGAGATATGACACGATTCATTTCGCATCGCAGCGGTGCTTATCACGGTAGATGGCTGCGACAGGGATGTGCTAGGCTGGGTGGTGGTAACCGGTAGTCAATTCAAGCGGCTGTCGGCCGATAGAGTAAGCGTAGAGGGGCTTTGCAACGATGGGTCTATAATTCACGGTAAAAAAAAAAGAGAAAGAAAGAAAAAGAAAAAGGAAAAGGAAAAGAGCAAATAGAAGCTATGGAAAAGACTTCTCTTATTTCCCCTTGAATTCTGCCTTTATTTATTTTGGGTATGGCTCCGGCGAGAGGGAGTAAGTGACAGAAGGCACAGGAAATGACAAGTCGAGAAAAAGGTTTAAAAAAGAAACACAAAAATATAGAACAATATAATAAGCTTTCCCGACAATCAATACCGCGCATTGGAACGCTAAACGATACACAATACAACTTGTCGCTGCTAGACGAGCCGTTTACCCAAAAAAAAAAAAAAAAAAAAAAAAAAAAAAAAAAAAAAAAAAAAAAAAAAACAGAAAGAAAGACACCACGTGGCAAACAAAAAGTTACATGCTAGACTTTATCTGTGTGTAGGCCGCTAAGCCCACCAATGAGCGTCCGTCTGCTGGGATGCACTACCCGCGACGCGGTGTTTCTCGTTTAGGAAATAGTTTAAGCTACGAGTCCTTTCTTTTCCTTCTTTCTTTTCTTTCGTATAAACTATTTATTTTGTTTTTCTTTTTTCTTATCCCTTTTCTATTTCCTATTTCGTTTCTTATTTTATTTTTTTGTTTTTATTCTTTTTTTTTCTTTTTCACACTATATCAAGCACAACTCCCCAGCACAGGCGAGCTAGCGACTCATTAAGTTAAAAGGGGGCACGCTAAAAAGAAGATGAGGGAATAGGAAATCTATAAAAAAAGAAAACGTAAAAATTAGAACACACATGTAAATGGCAAGATATATTGATATTCATCTGGTATTCTAAAGCGAAGTGGGAAAAAAAGGAAAAAAAAAAAAAAAAAATTGAAATGAAATGAGGGATGAGGAAGGAAAGCTAGGCTTCTTACTTTGAGAGCTATCGTACAGACTGGTGGTGATGCAGCGTCTCCATCTCACCTACTAAAATAAAAAAAAAATAAAAGAATAAATAAAGTAAAGTAAAGAAAGAAAAAGAAAGACAGAAAAAAAGGGAAAGAAAAAAGAAAATAGTGGCAAAGGGGGCACTTACTGCTCACCCCCAGAAACTACTCCTCACCTAAGAAATTACTCCTCAGCCAGAGAAGAAGAAGAAAAAAAAACACTACGCCATCATCAGAACAAACACAAGGGATGATCTGCAAAAAAAGAAGACCTGGCCATGTTGGAGCTCTGCTGCATTATAAATATACCAGCTCGAGGGACCTGGAAATTGGAATTATTCACTCTCATCTTCACTGCCTTTTCATTCATCAACACCATCATCAACATCATCATCATCAACACCACCACCAAAAACACCAAATCACAAACTCCCTCAAAATGAAGTTCTCTATGACCGCCCTCCTCGCCCTGGCCACCACCGCCGTCGCCGCCCCCAGCCCCGCCCTAGGCCGCTCCGTCGCCCCAACCTGCAAGTACATCGTCTGCACCGACAGCAACTTGCTGGCCGTGGATCTGGACCTCGACATTGACATTCTGGGTTTGATCAAGCTGGGCCTCGATGTGGATGTTCTGCTTGGGCACCACCGCCAGTGCAAGGCTACGTGGTGCTGTCCTAGTGTATGCCAGATTGTGAGTATAATACCTGTCCGAGCAGTACATTTTGAAGATTCGGCATGCACATGAAGCGAGACCATACATATGGTACACATGTGTAGGATTGAACAGTGCAACGATAAAAAGACTAACCTGGACATCTCTCTAGGGCGACCACATCCCTGATACCTGCTCTCCTTACTAAAACGCCCTCTACGCACGCACCGTGGGTCAATGTCCCCCAATCGTTTTACACTTCAAACTTTGGTGTTTGAACCTTGAAGTTTGAAGTTTGAAAGTACTGTACCATACATACATGGAGAGCTGGTTGGGAATTGCCTCACCCGAGGTGTACAATGCGACGGAGCCCCCCCCCCCATCGCGAGGGGCAAATTGAAACACCATGCCATCATGCCATTACGGCCCGAAACAACAAAAACAAAAACACACACACACACACACACACATATACACGCATCAGGCAGACGGAATCAGTCACACGCTGGAGCTGAAACAGCGTGCACAGCCGCCGCCTTGCCCTACTGTCTCGGGGCATTATATTTTCTTCTTCTTGTTTTTTTATTTTTTGTGTTGCATTTCTTTTATCATCTTCTTCTCTTTCTTCTTCTTCATCATCATCTTCTTCTTCTTGTATCCTTGTACAAGGGCTTCCACAATGCCACTTCTGATGGACTGGCTGTATATAGAAAGCTGGTAAATAGACTTTTTGAGCTGCGCAGCAGCATCAGAACCTTTGGACTTTTTGTTTGTGAATGCATTTCTCGTCTGCATGTTTGAGCGCGCCGGTCTGAACGAATTGTCGCGTGTGGAGTGGTCAATACTACGCCGACGACGCACCGTTTCAACGCGGCTCCATCTGCGACGCTGGATGGAAAACCGAGTCTTCAAAACAAAACTTTCTCTCTCTCTCTCTCTCTCTCTCTTCTTTTTTCCCTTTCTTCCCTTTTTTTTTTCGTTTCCTCTTTTTCTGCTCATTCGCCTTTCCCGGCCTTCCTTTCGGCATATTCCGACTTTTCGGCGTATTTCAAGACATGGCAACGTAATGCGGATGCGCATTTGCAGTGAATATTCCTCCAGGACTCGGACTGCCGCCCGCGCCAATGGTTCCAGACCGCGACGGGAATTTTTGCTCCAGGAAGGGCCAAGGAAAAAAAAAGGAAGGAAAAGGAAGCAAAAAAAAAAAAAAGAGGCCGAGTTTCAGAGAAAATCCGGCCGTGATGCTTGGAACTCTTGGATTTGTCGCGCACAGCAAATCACATGTCGTGGACGATGCCCCCTTTCACGGGTTCATGATTAAGCGTGGCCATCTGGGCCGCCTTCCCCATTTTCCCCGCCACTCAACTCTCAAACACGAACACGACGGACCCATGACCATGGCCGAAATGTGACGGGCGGGCCGCGATGCTATTTGCAAGGGAGGTTGCCCAAGACTTGATAAATGATTGCTTTTAACGATGGCAGCCATTATTGCACCAACCCAGTGTGGTCGGCTCGCGGGCTGTCGAATGAAAAAGGGCCTAGCGTCTTGGAAGAGCGGCAAGACGAGGTCGTCACGAGGGTCGTGTTGAATTGCCTCTTCCGTGCCGATTGCGAAAAGGGCCCGGATGGTGAAACATAAAATGTGCATACCATATTAGACATAAAAGTAGGTAGGGTTACAGACCCTTGTGGTCCCCGCAGTTGCTCGCCTTTTTTTGTCCCTTTATTCCGCCTTTTAGTCGACGCTACCATCATTTTTTTTTATCGGTCCAGCCTGGTCTCATCTCATCTCTGCATCACATTCTGTTTAACATTGCGCAGAATTTAGCCGGGAGACCGGGGGAGAGAGAGACCAGGGGGGCACATGACCCCGCTTTGTTGGCTCTCTGATAGGGTGAAGTACCCTACCACCAGGCTCGAGTCATTTGAGAAAAAGAAGAGAAAGAAAAAAGAAAAGAAAAAAGACGGAGGAATGGAAAAACTGAACAAGTGGGATACACATCATCAATCGAGTAATGTAGTCTGAGTGTAAATCCTTCAATGCTTTATCCAAAGCGTCCCAGAAGACGAAGGTTATTGTTTCAGATACAAACGTGCCAATTTTAATGCCTCCGATGAACGCACAAGGGGGACCAAAGATCTGAGACGGCGTCGGAGCAAATTTGTGTCTTTTTGTGTGGCAAGCGAGTTGCATGATAACGTGGCCGCGGAATTGTAGCAAAAAATCTGCATTAACGTAGCACTCATCACTGTATCCTCTGATCCATCCA
This sequence comes from Claviceps digitariae, assembly GCA_018360205.1. Taxonomy (NCBI): domain Eukaryota; kingdom Fungi; phylum Ascomycota; class Sordariomycetes; order Hypocreales; family Clavicipitaceae; genus Claviceps; species Claviceps digitariae. The sequence continues at coordinate 13,984 of SRPT01000573.1, forward strand.
GCCATTCTTGCCCCGTTGATGCGACGCAGATGTGTGCGAGGCGAATCACACTCCAAGTGCATGAGGTTTTTTTTTGTTTTCCTTTTTTTTTTGTGCGCGTCTTCCTCAGGTAGGAAATCCATGTGGTTAGTTTGGTGTGTTTCTCTCCAGGTCCCCGGGGGATAAAACACAACAAGGTCGATACGAGATTCAATAACGTACAAGGCGGTGTCTGAGTAGACGAGTTGCTCTGTAGTGGATACATGTATCCATGAGATAAATTCAAATATATAGCTGCCATTGCAGCCGTGTAGTCTCATTGGTCTGCAATCACATCACATCCCCTGTTTCCCCTGTTTGCGCATCAGACATGATTGGACCGGGACGAGTTATTTGCCGCCGCAGGGGATTGTTAGCAAGTCTCGATCCAAAGCTTTAGCAGGCACAGATGAAGTACATACGGTGGGACAAATCGTGCAACACGGCATCTTCTTTGTCTTGGGCCAGGAACCCCTGAAGACCGGCACGTCGGGACGGGGGCCGAATTTGGTTGGCGGGCATGTCATTCAACGCGGTTGCGGAGAATAGAAAGCAGGATCAATGTAAAGGAGAGAAAGATGAAGAAAGATGTTGACAAATAAAATAAAAAGGAGACAGGGAAATAGAAAGAGAAAGAGCAGGACTATGAAATTCAACAGCCTGTAGAGTTTTTTATTTTATTTTATTTTATTTTATTTTATTTTATTTTATTTTATTTTATTTTATTTTATTTTATTTTATGCATGTTTTTATTTTGCGCACTTTCAAGAGCAGAAACGCAGACTTACTAAACAAGATGATGGATCTTTCTCTGCGCTTCTTTGTCTGCTATTTTCCTTCTTCTTTGGAGTGCTTTGCCGCAGCGGCAAACCAGCGGAGCGTGACGTGGGCGCAAGACGAAAGAAAATTCCCGAGCTTGACAGTTCGCTAACCTTGTTTAAGGTTTTGAGGATTCGTTTTCGAGACAAAGACAAAGCGTGGATAGCGTCGTTCAAGTTGGGTGGAACGGACTCCACAGACGTGGTCTTTTTTTTTTTTTTTTTTGGCTTTTAGCTTTTAGCTTTTGTCCTTTAAAACACAGTCTTGTTAATAAAATCCTTTCTCTCATCTTTGCATTTGTTTAGAAAAAAAGTTCAATTGCCGTTCCTTCTTACAAGAAATAGAGAGCTTTTTTAAGACAGATGGACGTGATGAGCTCGATGCCAAAAAGACGAAAATAAACAACACATCGTGTCCATGTTTCAGGTCGGCTGCGGAAATCCATCATGTCGCTGGCTGATGGGCCGACACATCAACGTATGATTGGCCGAGGGCCACAGGCAATGGCGGCGCGTGGCTGTCGTTGTGCCTGCATGTGGCTCTCGCACTACATCTGCGACAGCAAGACAGGCAATCGGTATTAACCGAGACCGCGCGGTGGGGACGATGGGGGACGACGGGGGACGACGGGGGATGATGCAGATGATGGGGATGCTGGATGCTGGATGCTGGAGATGTTGGAGACGGCACGACAGCCCTGACAGCCATGACAGCCGTGACAGGCGCGACGTGCAGGGACAGCGGTGAGTGAGGCACATGCAGGCGCGCGGGCAGGCCTCAGGCGGGCCCAGGCGGGCCCAGGCTAGACCATTTACCCGCTCGGCGGCGAGAGGAACCGGCGAGACAGACGACACCAGGGGCCGGCCTCTTTAGCCTGCCCATGCGTACATACATACAATGTAGCGTCTGGCATCCGCGTCTCAAATTAAAGGATCCCGTTTGAGCCATGGACCTTGACTTGTTCATGTGTGTGGCAGTTCGGGCCGGGCCAGTGCTCGCTCTGCCTGGCCGACGTCGACAGACGAGCGACTAGAGGGAACGAGTCGGGGAAAGAGCCATCGCGGCACCTTCGTTTAAAAGCAACCGCCTTTCGCCCATTCCACTGTCGAGTAATTTCTCCTCAGTTCTCAGTTATAACATTGGCAGTGCCATTTTTCTTCTCTTTCTTCTTTTTAGACACCAGCCATCTTTCATTCTCCTTCTCTTCGTGTCTTTCTTCGTCTTCTTCGTCTTCTTCTTCTTCTTCTTCGTCTTCTTCTTCTCCCAACCACTACTTTGCACAATTTTTCTTTCCCAAAATCGCCGAGAAACACTCATTCATTCTCGGCTTTTCAGAACATTCCTTTGTGTACTTTCTTGTTTTGTTCATCCTTCTTCTTCTTATCGACCGTCTTCTTTTTTTTTTTCTTGAATACCTTTTTATAGCATCATCACCATGTTATACACAACCCTCCTTACCGCGGCCCTCGCCGCCACGGGTGCCGTTGCCGTGCCCATGGCTATCCGTGGCGATGCTGGCAAGAGTGACAACGGCCACAAAGACAACAGCGCCATCACCGGCAGCAACTGCACCACGCTGGATTCATTCTTCAAGTCTCAGGGCAAGCTCTACTGGGGCACGTGCGCTGATGAGGTCGTTCTGAAGAAGCCTGGCGTGGCCGACTTCATCCCCAAGGAATTCGGCTGTGTGACCGCCGAGAACAGCTTGAAGTGGGACGCCACGGAGCCTTCGCGGGGCAAGTTCAACTTCGAAGCCGGCGATTACCTTGTCGCCTATGCCGAGAAGAACGACTTGTTAATCCGTGGACACACCTTCCTCTGGTGGGACCAGCTGCCGGCCTGGGTCAAGGCCATCAACGACAAGGCAACCTTGACCGCGGTCATCCAGAACCACATTACCACTGTTGCTACTCGATACGCGGGCAAGATGTATGCTTGGGTAAGACAAAATCTAAAACAAAAAAAAAAAAACAGAAAAGAAAAAACCAGTAGCCCTTTCCCTTGGGGCGCTTATACTATGCAGACGTTCTGACCCGTTTTATACTTGTTCATTTAGGATGTTGTCAACGAGATTTTCATGCAGGACGGCTCCTTCCGCAAGACTGTCTATTATAACGTCCTCGGCGAGGACTATGTTCGCATTGCTTTTGAGGCTGCCCACAAGGCTGTGAGTCCCCCGTCCCCGCCCAAACATTTTCTCTCTTGGTCGCTTTGAAGGCGATTCGTTCGTTTACTAACAATAATCCTTCAGGACCCTCACGCCAAGCTCTACATCAACGACTTCAACCTCGACGACCCTAATGCCCCCAAGTTGCAGGCCATGATCAAGTACGTCAAGAAGTGGATTGCCGCGGGCGTTCCCATTCATGGCATCGGTAGTCAATCCCACCTGTTCGCCGGCGCCGGTCCCAACAACGCTGCTGCTCTCAAGCTTCTCGGTGAAGCCGCTCCCGAGGTTGCCATCACCGAGCTCGACATTACTGGCGCCCCCACCGCCGACTATGTAGCCGTCGCCAAGGGCTGTATCGCAGTGAAGAACTGCGTCGGCATCACCAGCTGGGGTGCTCGCGACACTGACAGCTGGCTGGCAAGCAAGAGACCCCTTCTCTTCGACGCCAACTTCAAGCCCAAATCGGCTGTGCAAGCCATCATTGCTGTTTAGACGAATTTTCGCTCCAAAAAAAAGGGGCGCACCGACTTGCTTTCTTGACATGTCTTTCACTGCTCTATACGCCATTTTATGTATTTTGCGTAGTATGATTTTGACATGGTCTTGTCTCACGTCACGGCCCTCCTTCTGTCTCTGTTTCTTTTTTTTTTCTGTTTTCTGTACATTTTGCCCATGCAAGAAGAGGAATGCCAGGAGTCTGCCGTTGTTGCCCCGGAACTCTTGTTAACCCACTTTTCATTCACATATTCTTCATGTAGTTTACTTGCGTACATATAATGGCTGGAACATTGTGTATTGCGCACCTTTTCCCCCTACAAATCCCGTGTGATTGACATGGCCATTTACACACTGGTGTGATGACTGGAACCTATTCTATATATCTAAAGATGAATCTGAATCTAGAATCTTATATTTCGTGACTCTCTCTTCAGTGAATGGTTTACTATCGAAACCATTATTACTCCAGTCAAACTACATTATTTATGCCGAGAAAGATGAATCAGGAAACTCACCATGCTGACGGCATCAGAGCATTATCAAACCTCCAAACTTCCAACGACCAGTGCTGCCCCAAACTGCTCCAACGGCCGAGCATGGGAGTCACCTGTGCACAGACCACCGTCTGAAGCCACTCATGACGACCTCCTCACATGAAAGCGCGAATGCCCTCTTCGTCATCACACTATCCTCTACGTATTTCTCTTTTCCTTTCTTTCTTTCTAATCTTCCTTCATTGTTCCTCTTTTCCTCCCCTCTGTCCGCCCACGTGGCACCGCCCACCGCACGCCAAACTCGTCATCTGCCCGTCATGTTGCTCCATGACATTTCACAATGTGGGATGGAGGGCGCGGACAAGATATCTCATATCTCAATGGTACAGGTCGTGGTTCTGCGCGAGGGCGTGATATACATGTAGGTGTAGGATATAGATTTTAGATTTTAAAATTAAAAGCAACTTTGACGACTGTAAACCTGGTGGGGGGGGTGGGATGCTGGCGAGGACGAGGTCTGGTGTGTTGTTTGTGTTTGTGTGGCGAGGTGATAGTTGATATATGTATGTGCATGCGTGATGCTGTGAGCTGGTTTTCTGGATGTTTCGTTCTTTTTTTTTTTTTTTATGTATATTAACATTTTACTTTATGTTATAACTTTACTATAGTCTATGTTTATATATATATACTATTTCTATTTCTAGTTGATTTTGCATTGTTCTATTTTCTATCCATCTTTGTACGTCATTTTCATATTTTGTAGCCTTCAGATGTTGCTTGTGCTTTTCGTCGTCTTTTCCTTTCTCTCGTCTTCCTTGTCTGGATTGTGTCTTTGATCACTTATACTTCTTGTTCCAACATCTGATGCATGCAGCAGGCAGGCAGGCAGGCAGGCAAGGCCAGTAGTCCTGTCTGGTAACACAAACATGTACGCACTTACATGTTGTACATGCAACTCGGACCAGTCTTGCTGCCTACTTGTAATACAACATACATACTTTACGTACATGTACATGGCTGCCAGCCCCACTGGCATCGTCCTTTTGAGCCTCGTGTGCAGACGGAATGCGTTGCCGACGAATCCATTTCATTCGATGGCATGGAACGGCTGACGACGCCCGTTGTGCGCCCTTGACGGAGACGTCTCCGTGGCGCGAATCAGATGGGGTTCGGGGGTTGGTGGTTGGGGGGCACACATGTTGTTGGCGTAGCACGGTTGCGGAGCATCGTGCGTGGCCAATGGTATGTGATTCACATGCTCTGTTGGTAGAAATAGATAGAACGGCATTGTGGTCGTTTGTGCTGGTCTGGTCTGGTTATTCGTAGATGAGGCTGTGGGATGGGAGTCTGGAGCAGGGAAGAGAGGGAAGAGAGGGAAGAGAGGGAAGAGAGGGAAGAGAGGGAAGAGAGGGAAGAGAGGGAAGAGAGGGAAGAGAGGGAAGAGAGGACGGACAATGACGGGTCAGGATCAGGTTCAGGTTGGTGATGTGAAGTCCATGTATTAAACTAGGCAAGTAGGTGAAAGGAGTGTATGCATCATGGCATTTGGGCGCCGGCGTTTAATGACATGGACAATCGACCATGGACAATGAATGATGCCATCCGTACATAATCTCTCAATATTGCACATAAAAATACGCACAATACATTGGGTGGGTGGACTCATGGGAATCGAGGAGTAGTACGTGTCCAACGTAATGCACAGATGACAAACCAAAGTCTCGGCCAGTGTCATGGACGATGCTCTGCGCAAGTGGGAAATGTCGGCGCTGAAGCAAAGTATCTCCCAAGTACCGGAAGAGATGTGGGTCCCGTGACTTTTGGGTACCTGGTACACCGATATCACAACAGTCACCACTGACCAGTGAGTACCGACTGATCACCACACCTTTCGCTTCTGTTCCCATGTGGCCGACCGGCATGCACCTCGCCTCTACGCTACTCACAGACCGAAAGAGCCTCAAAAAGGTCGAAAAGTGCAAATACACACCACCTTCAAATTTTCCACCGAGCCCTTTTTTTTTTTTTTTTTTGCTTCCATGGCCGTTTGGTGTCTAGCTGCCGTGACTGGACCGACAACAGTCACGATACTGTGTCAAACTGTCGTCGGCACGTCATCCTGAGAGACCAAAAAAAAAAAAAAAAAAAAAAAAAAAAAAAAAAAAAACAA
>SRPT01000574.1:0-20121 GCA_018360205.1 Claviceps digitariae
AAAAAAAAACAAACAAACAACAACAACAACAACCACTAAAAAAAACCATGACTTTTCTCACAACATGCAAGCTGCTGCTGCCGGCCCCAAACCGGCCAACTGTTGGAAACAAGACTTGTTTTCTCCATATAGCTACTTGCGTGCATTGCTGAATCTCAACGAAAATGCTGCTGCCGCTGCCTCTGCCTCTGCTTCCTCTTCTACCTCTCCCTCGTCCTCTTCTTCCTCACGTATCCAGAGTCTACCTTTCTCCTTTTCATCACTACTAGGTACAAGAAGTCCGTAGACGAGTCAAAATCACCAAGCACGTCATTGCTGACGAAATCGTGCCCCATCCTCCGCACCATTCTCAATTTCGAACAAAATGTCGTCCGTCTCCCCCATCTTCTCCTGTCACGACACATCTCTAACAGTCGTGCTTTACATGACATGACTTGTATCATCTCCTTTTGCGTGCGTTCCCTTGCTCATCGAAGAAATAGATCCCCAACACCGTTCCTCAAAGACCGGGTCCTATCCACGTGGTCGAGGCCAAGAAGGTCTTCCTCAGGTGCCGCCAGCGTCCACAATATATCATCTGTCCAACCCCTTAGCGTTAGCCACCGCTCACAGGATCTCACAAATAAACAGAAACAAGAACCGACTCGCTAAAAACACACAAAAACGTGTGGAACAGGGATAACATGACATGGCACAACTCACCATCATTGAGATACTGCGGTTTCGAGTAGTTGACTCTGCGGACGGCCGCAAACTTTATCTTCTCAAAGCTCTTGCCCTTGATGCCGGTACGTTTCTCGAGACGCTTCTTTGTATCGGCAAACTTTTCGCCCTCTATCAATAGAAACTTGAACGGTACGCCGTGCACTCTGTTGACCTCGTTCTGGAAATGAAATACTTGAATAAAGCTGTCGTCCGTTGTCGCCGCCGCCTCTTCTTCTGGAATTCGCTCAGCATACATTTGCGTGTACTCATTGAGGTTCATGACCGGATGTTCTCGTCGCGGCTCTCGATAAAATCTGTTTGAGCTTGCCTCGTATATTCTTATTCTACCGCCTTGTTGCTCATCGGGTATCTGTGCCTTCTTGATCAGAGCTTGAATCACGTCTTCCATGGTTCCCGTCTTTGGAACGAGCAAATCGAATTGCTCCTAATCACATGATTTCGTTAGTTTCAAGTAAAAGATAAGAAAACACAAATCAAACAAACAAAAAAAAAACCATAGGGTTGCAAGAGTCAGGGAACCGCACCTCTTTCGTGATCCCTTCGCTCAGCCATGTTAGTTTGATGCTCTTCTTGGTGTCCAGCTCTGCCAGGCTCATCTCCAACACCTCAAAGTAGAATGCATCTCCTCTTTGGCTCGTGTTGAGCGCGTTGGCACCCATTGGATTCAGAATCTGTCTCAAGCTAGGGTTTGTACCGCGCCGGACCGCGGCTTTGGGATTGTTTGTCGTCGCATGCACCGTCCACAGCCGAATGTGCGTCGGGTCGGTTTTCAAATACGCCCCAACCCGTTCTGACAAGGTGTCGTAATTCGTCTTTGTGTTGAGCACAAGGTCAAACGGTTGGTACTGTTCCTGGTCGCACCTGGTCGGATGAGGGTGGAACCGCACAGTCCTCTTGTTCTCCAAGAAATCATAATATTCTCGAGCATCCTCAAATCGGTCCGAGGCCACACGTGGTCTACTAGAGTGAGTAAAAGTCAGAATCAAGGAACATGGACACGTCACAAGTCCTAAAAAAAAAAACTCACGGCTCTTGCAAAGACTTGTCCTGCGTCTGGTCATTCTCTGCCGGGCGAGCAGGGCATCTCTGGAAGCAAATAATGTCACCGTCTTGCAATTCGGCCACCTTCAACGTCTGCTTCGCCTTCAACGGCTCAATCATGGTCGGTTTGATTTCCTAATGCAAATGTCAGTCCAAAAGCGGGAAAAATGAAACAACGTCAAATGAATGTGATAAAGAATAAGAGGCGCAAGGGACCACAAGAAGAAACGAGGCAACAGTAGAGGAGCCTTACCTCCCAAAGCAAGAGCTTATCATCTGCAGGCAGCTTTTCACCCCATCCCATCTTCTCCATGATCTGAGGTACCAGGTCCTCGACCTTCTTTTCCTTGCCAATGTATGCATGTCCAATGCCCCGCAAGGTCTGTTTTTGGCTGTCAAAGTGTTTGAGGAAGAGAAGAATCGTGTCATTCTTGACAATTACGCCATTTGACTGACTCTGGTAGGATGGCCAGATGGGTTCACCGTCACCGTCCAACTCTTCCGCCACCTCTGCCCACATCCGTAGACTGTTATCACGATGGGCCGCAGAGCGACTATACACTTCTTCGACGGTTGGTCGCAGATCCATTATTGGCTGATCAGGCCGAATGGTCTTATTTTGTCGATTCACCATCAACCAGAGACGGATTTTCCGTGGGTCCTGACCCATGTCCTCAGCCACTTGAGCCGTAAATTCCTCCATTGTCATGTTTCGACGGACGCGATAAGAACGTGGTGACGCCTCGTCCACTTCTTGATTTGGATCAAAAGTGCATAGGTCAGTAGCACCATATTGTCGGAACGTGTCGTCGCTAATGACCTTGGCCATCATGTATAGGTGGGCTTCTCTCTGCTCACGTTTGCGAGCTTCTTTCAGTGCATTTTCTTCTTCCACCCGTTGTTCTACAGTGACTGGTCAGCGGGGATGAAGGCGAAAAGGAGGCTTTGTGGGCGGGGATAGAAACAGGAAGGAGGGATGGGGAAAGGAGTGAGACAACATACGCAGATGCTGAGGAATGTCGCTCTTCTGGACTCGACAGAGAATCTTGTCAAGTTTTGACTGACGAATGTACACCAACATGTAGGCACTATTCTGACGGATGATGGGGGCCTTTTTCTGCAGAGGAGCACGGTAACCGTTGGAAGTCCTATACTCTCCTCCAAAATTCTCCTCAAGAACTTCTCGAGAAGTGGCCTTGGTGACTTTATCATCGTCGTACCTGTAAAACCAGCCATCCTTCTCAGGCTTGATGAATGCGTAATAATGGCCGGCGTTGAGATCACCACTATGGACGAGGACACTGTGCAGTTGGTAGGTCCATGGTTCCGACTTGTCAGCATCTTCAATCAGATACGGCGCAGCGTCAAAAACGTCGGGGAATTCATAACGGTCGTTAATCTTCATCATCATGTCTCGTTGAATGTCATATTCAAATCGCTTCAGTTGCAGGTGCAGAACATCTGGAAAGCTGGTGAAGATGACGCCCTTGTTAGCGTCTTGCAGCTTGTGCTCTTCTCCGGCAAAGTACTGATTTTCCCCGTCCATTTTTTCGACCTGGATATAGTCCTGGAAGCTCTCCAGGAGGTTTTTGTTGCCGCTGACGTTGAGCTGAATGTCCCAAAAGTCTTCAATGCGGCTAGACTCGTAGTCCACGTTGATACATGAGATGTAGGTCTTGATTTTGCCGCTAAACATTTCCGGCAGGACATTTTCGGCCTTGGTGCCCTTCATTTTCTCCTCCATACGCTCCATCAGTTTACGTGATAATTCTTGAACATCTTGCTGCTCGAAAATGTGACGCGTCTCCCAGCCGAATGATTTTGTCAATTCATTGGTACTAACAGCCTGGTCCGAAGTCTGGAGTTGATAAAACAGGCGTTGCAGCGTGTAGGCAGAATTTTGCATACTTTCATCATTTTCGGTGGGGATCTCGTACACGGCCTAGTTTCGAAATTAATAAATCGAGGCTCGCCACATGTCAAAATGTCGTTTCCCAAATATTCTCATGATACATACCTGTCTGAAAGCGTTGGTGAAGTACAGCGACTGAAGCAAGCTGTTAAGATAGCATGTAGCGCCTTGGTTCTTGAGACCGACATAGCCCGTCTCCTTCTTTGAATCGTAGTTGATGAAATTGTGCCACAAGACACCGGTCTCGTCTTCAACAACACGGACATAGGCTGTGATGTTGGCAGTATCGTCTTCGCAAAGAGGTCGTGTGCCGTGATCCCAGGGCACATTGAACATTCTTCTGTGCTCTACGAAGCGTGTGAATCCCCAGTCGCCTTCCTCCTTTGTGAATCTGTGATGCGCGGAATGATGAATGTAAAGACTCGGATCGTTGGGATTCCAAAGGACCAACGCAAATTGTACACAGCAGTTCCAGTTTTCGGGAACAGCATCTGCCTCAAAGCCATGCTCTAGATATATGGAACATTGATCTGTGTTGTTGCCGTGAGGAAAGAGAAGAATTCGCCTAGAAAACCATGGTCAGAATGGAAGTCTGATAGTAGACTTCTTCACCACCTCATTGAAACTATCCATGTTTAGAAACCGAAAGGAAGCCTTGCGACGCACCATGGGTAGCCACCAGCTTGAAAAATGGGACCATGCTCCTTCTTGCCCAGATTCCTCCAGTTTTCAACGGTCCAAGTATTGTGGGCATCGTCGAGAGTGTTGGGTTCGTCCAATAAGGGAGGCAAAGCTAGCTCTCTAATAGCCTCATCTAACAGTTTCGCGTCAGCGTATTGTCTTTTTCTTTCCTTTTTTTTTTTTCAAGGAAAAAGTGCAATCCGCCCCCCTCCCCCCCCCTTTTAAAAAACGAGGTTCGGCCGATGGGACAAGACATACAGTCGTTGGCTAATGGTAGGTCCTGAAGTTGCTGATCTGAATCGCCCTGCTCGAGGCCGTCGGGATTGATGATGGCTACGGAGTCTTTCTCGGAGATATTGGTCACGCCAACATAGTCGTCCGTTTCCATCACCATCTCATTAGGGGAGTCGACATTGTAGCTCTGATTTAAGACCAACTTGTCAGCCTTAAACTTATTACGGTAGGGCAGATACCGAGTGCCACAGAACATGATTGGCTAAATTTTTTTTTTCAAAGCAAGAACGAGGGGGTATGATGAGCTGTGCGCTGAAACCGCGTCCAAAGACAAAAAGGAATCCCGTTGCAACTTTACAACATGGACATATCTTGGACTGTGCGGGCGTTGATGGGTGGGATCGAACCTGAGACGCCATCTGCTCAAACAGCAGCACGTGTGGGATCGTGTAGAAGAAAATGCGCCGCAAAACAGTTGTGTGGGTATGCGACAACTGTGCTCTTTCCACTTGAATCTTTTGAAGAGGGGGGGGGGAGAGAAGATGGCTATCACGGCAATCGTGATGGAAGATCATGATTCGGCGCAAGAGTGAGGACGTCACTGGAACAGACAGTTTGACTCGTAACTGCACGCCGAAGCACAAAAAAGCCGTCTTGGAGAAGATCTCCTCGAAAATAAATTGGAAAGCCAGGCCAAGTTGAACCCCTCCCGAGTCGGCGTGGCCAAAGCATGGAATCCGAGGGAAAGCGCAATGCAACATGGGGATATTTTCTTTCTTTTTTCCCTTTCCGCTTTCTTTCTTTCTCTCTTCCGTCATATGAATTTCTTACCATCTTGAGGCGAGCCGGCAGAGCGTGAAGATCCACAGCTCGCAGATATCCTATCGTCTCTTGAGAAATTCGCACCGCCGAGGGCTGCGATCGGCAGATGGGCAACCGGTTTTGAGCAAAAGAGACGTCGATGCCGAATGCTAAGGTGCGGATTGTCGATGTTAATCCGAAGATTCGCTGGTGTCGTGGCGTTGGAGGTTGCTCAAAGTGCTCCAGTCGACGAGGCTCAGCTCAGCCTTTCCGAACACGCGTTGGCCGATTCGGTGGACGACGGATTGCGGCGGGGACGGCACGTAATGGGGTGCCTGCGCAAGTGATGGGTATGAGCGAGCAATGACAGGATTCGAGGTCGAGATTTGAAGGAGTCGTGGGTGTGGGCAATGTACAATGTGCAATGGACAAAGCGTAATAAGTAACTGGTAATGGATCGGTTATTGGTAAGTCGAAAGAGGGGGGGGGGGTGTTGTTGGAGGTTGATTTGGAGACTATGGCGGCGGCGGCGGCGGCGAATTTCTTACGACGACAGATGGCGATGGCGATGTCCGGCAGTGGGCACATCCAGCACTGTGCTTTAAGTGCTGGCAGATAGGTACCTACTTTTAGTGAGTAGCAGGTACCAGTACCTACCGGTTTGCGGCAAGTATCGGCTCACGGCATGCAGGTCTAGGTACTCAGTACCTACGTAGTTGAGTACTTAAGTAAGTACCTTCCTGCAGTGGGGGGCGTGGACGACCGGTGTTGGGGGCAGGTCCGACCAGGGCCTGCCCAGTGGGGTTGGAGTGGTATCAGGTCCGTAGTAATTAGTCGGACGAATCTTAGCGAATACAACATCCTTACAACCCCCAGTCCAACTGGCTACTTTTCATGGTGATGAGACTGGGACCTTTTGAATAATATAATTATTTGGAATAACGGGAAATCGGTATCGTCTGCGGTCGAACATCTGAACGATTTCGGTGGAAAACAAAGAACAGCTGCGGTTGTTGGTTGTGAGTGAGTTCGAAAAACAGCTGCGGTTGTCGGGGCTCGAATACCTGATTCGTCTGAGGTCGAATGAGAAATAATAGCTGCGGTTATTGCAAATAATCTGGTTGCGATCAGAGAGAGAGATAAAGATGGATAGAAGCTGGGAGCACTCCCTGTGGGGGGGTAGTGTAGAAGTGACGGACAGCTGCACGCACTGCGGACTCTGAATGAAGTGAGATTCTCTTCATTTGAACTTTTGGATTGTTTTTTTTCTTTCCTCTCTCTTATGCTATCGGATCCAACTCGCTTTGATAAACGAACATCTGGACGGATACGAACGCAACGAACCCGATTCGTTGTAACCGACCGATCATTATAATATGTCTCAACAGAGGACTGTGGTCACTAATAATCGGGGTTTTCCCCGATTCCCATGGAAAGAAATTGCAAGAGGCCCAGGGTTGTATTCTGAACACGGCATTATATGTCGAGAATTCACCGATCACGTTCAAATGAAGATACCTCCCTCGGTAGCCGGGTATATGACATATGGATGGATGTCTAAATATCTAGGCTTCACTACGGTTACAGCTTTACCATCGAATAATGTTATGATTCGACACCTACGAAAAGAAGTAAATGCTGGACGAACACATGGAGACGAGGCTATGGCTCTGACTATCTTGGCTCTGGTGACTTGGGGCAGGGAGGCAGCTATAAAGAATCGGCCAGTGATGACAATGTATAGACAACCTGGAAACGAGTGGATGAGGTCTTTGGGTAAGAGAAGGGTGGTGTACTCAGATTCGAAATTTCGACTTGAAAAGATGGAGGTGAGAAAACAAAGAGCGAAGAATCAGATTGAGGAAAGTATTCGGGAAATCGGACCAACTGGTCAGACAGTTCGACAGGTCGTTCGGATTTTCGATTTGGGGGTCGAAACCGGACAGACCGGTCCAACAGGGGAAGAAGAATTGATCGAACGAGGAGGACAGACGAACGAAGAAGAGCCGGTCGGACAGACAGGACAAGATGAGGGACAATCAGACGAGGAACAGACCGAACAAACTGGACTGCCCGGTGAAGAAGAATTGGTCGAACGAGGAAGACAGACGAACGAAGAAGAGTCGGCCGGACAGACAGGGCAAGATGAGGGACAATCAGACGAGGAACAGACCGAACAAACTGGACTGCCCGGTGAAGAAGGATTGGTCGAACAAAGAAGACAGACGAACGAAGAAGAATCGGCCGGACAGACAGAGCAGGATGAGGGACAGTCAGTCGAGGAACAGACCGAACAGACTGGACTACCCGGTGAAGAAGGATTGGTCGAACGAAGAAGACAGACGAACGAAGAAGAGCCGATCGGACAGACAGGACAAGAAGAGATACAACTAGACAAACCGGAGGGAGAAGCTAGACAGCCCAGTCCCGGTGCTGTGGGAGATTCGGATGAAATAGAAGGAGTGGAATATACCAATATGCCTAGAAATGAGGTGGTGTGCGATAAATATGGTCGTCCATGTTCAGGGGAATCTGGATTGACATACCACAAAGAACAGATAAATTGTTATAAAATGGGGAAATACGAGGATGTCATACACAGCGTATGCCTTCATTGTGGTACTCCCTTCACGGACTCCGTGTCACTGAGATCACATATTGAGGGGAAGGAATGTGGGGATTTTACGAGGGAGGATACTCAAAATATCTTGACCCGAATGATGAATTATTTTCTTGAACGACAGGAGAAGGAGACAGACACCAACCGCCTTGGACGACAGGAGGAAGAGACAGACACCAACCGGAGATCGGATCAAGGAGCGGAGATTTCAGAAGAAGGACGAATTCGAGAGGCAGAGAGGAACATTAATCGGAGACCTGGTCGAAGAACAGAGGATCCTAAGACAAAGAGTACACAGAAGACCACCCGCGATAGATGGCTGGAGATACGAACATTACAGTGGAAGATGGTCAAAATGCAGCTACAACGATCGGAGAGGGAACGGCTGGAATTGGAGGAACGCATCCGTCAGATTCAAACACAAGGGATGAGCTCGGACAAACAAACAAAAGATCAGGGTGAACTATGCCAAGTACATGGACAACAGATCCAACGATACAGGGAGGCAAACCGTGAGTTAGAAAACCAAATAACTCAATTGCTGGCAGACAACGGAAAATCGAATCAGGAGGTGGAGAGACAGAAACTGCTGTTAACCTCTTGGGAAGAAAGATTTGAGCAATGGTCGAAAGAGAAAAAGGAATTTGAGGAAAAGGTTCATGCGCTGTCGACATGTGTCAAGTCCAGCGACCCAATTGGTGTGGCAATCACTACACGAATCGATGATGTGGTGAGTTCGTGGCTTCAAGAACATGTGGCACCCGACCTGGAAGGCTTCGAACGCCGAGTGAGGGAACTTGTGAAAGACGAAGTGAGGAAGATCGTGCGAGTCAGGATGAGACAGAACAATGCCGAAGATCTGAACGGAAAGTGATGAGAGAAGACTAAGAGGGGGAAGGGGTCCACTATAACCTCTCCACACCCATTTGATATTCATCACTTTCTCGTTTTTTTTTTTTTTTCCTTTTCTACTCATTTACTCATTTATCACTCCTCTATCTCTTCCTTTCTCTTCTTTATTCCTACTAAATTGATGAGATATCTTTCTTTTGCGTTCTCGGATTGGGAATATTCGGATCGGACATTTGACAAGATGCCAAAGAGAAAGGCTGAGGCCCTTCCCTTTTTCCCTGACAACTTGGGTGAGTCTGGAGGCAACGATGTGGTGTGTCGGATGATCGATTGGTATGCGAAACATGTCCAAAAGAAACTTCCAGTGGAGATAGCGAAGACCATCACTTGGAATCGGACTGCAGCGGAATTGGTGTTCACAGAAGACTCAACCGGACACCCCTCGCATCACCGAATGATGAGGCTGTTGGGCAAGATCCTCAAGAAGAAGGTGACCGATTGGAATGAGCGGGACAAAGCGGACGTGAACATGGTCTTGACATTTAGCTTGATCGCTTGGGGAATGACGGAAGTACAATACACAAAGCACGGACAGAGACTTATGAACGGGATAACGGGACCCGATTACTTTTGGGCTCAAGAAATCGAATTGCCCCCAACTCCGTTTGTGTCAGTGAGAAAGACGACTAAACGACCTGCTGCGGACGGATTGGTTGGCCAAGCTCACAAGAAGACTGTGGGCCAAACTCACAAGACGAATGTGAAGGACAAAGAACCAATTGACGTGTACGACAACTCAAGCGAGGCAGGTTCCGATGACGAGCCGACACAGGGCGATTGGAAGAAGCCTGAGTCGGAGAGAGTTTTGGACTCGGATCAGGACTCCCTAATGTCTGTTGGGAAACCAGGGAGGTTGATTCCTGAAGAACTTCAGGACAACGGCCAAGTCAACGAGAACGTTGTTTTGAATTCGAATGAAGAGGGTCAGGGCCCTAAACATAATACTCATGGACAAGAAAAGATGGAGAAAAATTCTGCATTGGACATAAGACCGGATCCGAACCTACAATCGAGACTACAAGATCCGGATCATTTTATGGCTTCTGTGGACCCAAACCCAGGTTCGGATGGAGGGAGACCCGCGACAAGCGAGGACATTGCTAAGCTGATTGGGCTGGTCTCCGCGATACAGGAAGAAAACAACAAGGCACATTTGGAATTGAGGAGAATGATTCGAGAACTTAAGGTCGCTATGGATCAAAGGTTTCAGATCATGATGCGAGATAGCACGGAGGTGAGGAAGTGCGTGGAGAGTTGGAACTTAAATCCCGAACCATTTCCAATTGCGGGAGAAGGATCTGAGGTGAGATGTGTCTCTGGATCTCAACAGGAAATAGGGGGAACACCAGGCGAATCGGGAGACCAAGGTCTGAGGAAGGAAAGTGATCAAGTTGTTGAGGTGAAGGGAAAGCATTGGACCCATTTAGCTCCCTCAGTGGGAAGGAAGGACCAGTTAGGATCGGTGGCAGGTGATTGACCAACCACGGTAGAAGTTCGGAGAAGCTAAGAGAGAGGAAGGCACTGGGGACTTAAGAATGGTTTAGTTTTTTTTTTTTTAGGGGGAAAAACAACAACAACAACGAATTTTGCTTTTAATCAGGGAGAAGAAATCAGTCAGTCAATCAGTCAGTCAGAGAGATAGTTCGAGATCGTTCGATCAATATAAGTGTGATTCGCTGACTTGATTTTTTTTCTTTACCCTTTGGAATTCTCTTCCATTTTGCTTCGTCTTATTCTTCGGTTGGACTTTAATCTGCCGGATTGAAGTTCGTCCACTGATTTTTTGCCGAAGTTTCTTTAATGAATTCGAGTCTGAATCCGAGTCTAAACCCTAGAAAGAGGTCTCACTAGGCTGATTTAGTGTCACTAAGAACTTGGAGATTAGTTTGTAAGGAGATAGGTTGATTGGAATTTCCGGTTTCGGAGTCTCCTTAGTTAAGCCATTATACTTCACCTGCTACTCCTCTTAAGTATCCCCTTTCTACCCTAAAGCATTTAACTTAAACTTTAACTTTGCTAAATTATCAAATAATTCTTCCCTGTCCGACCGGATCTGTGATGGCTTCTCTACTAATGTCGAACATAAACCCTATGGGGGGATTGGGAGGGATTACCTTTAGTGGTCATCTAAAGGATGGTCCGGCGAAGGACTATGTGGATTACTGTAACGCTATAGCTGCTATGATGGGGGTGCTAGATCACGCGCAGACTATTGCTTGCTACTATTTTACATAGGGTCTGAGGGGTAAGGCAGTTACGTGGTATGAAGATTTGGAATACAAAGACTGGAAATGGGAAGTATTGTCTGTAAAGTTTGTGGAGAAATTTTCAAACCCTGATCCATACATAGAAATAGCTACCTAACAAGAAGCCTTCTGTTTTAAACGAGAAGAAAGGGAGTCTTTAAATGACTATATTTAAAGAGCAGACCGTCTTTCGGCCAAGGTCCGGGCTAACGTGAGACAGGTCTTGCTGACCAACTTTGTCTCTCATTTAGCCGATGGTAATAATGATGTTCAACTTTAGGAATGTTTGTCAGATCGTTTGTTTGCTTCTAACAAATAGAGTGGAGAGATAGCCTCTAAAGATCTAATTATATTAGACATTAAACAGATCATTTGGGATTGCCGCAATTCTACGAAAGAAAAGATCGTTTGACCGCACGAAGAAATACAGATAATCTCTCTGAATCCCTTGCAGACTATCTTAGAGAGACAAGAAAAGAGAGATAAAAAGTTGGCTGAGTGGTAGGCCTAACGAGATAATAAAATAGTTGAACTTATTGAAAAGTTTGAAGCCTTTTATACTTAGACACCTTAGAATAACGCAAAGCCTTATGGTTTGTTTAGTAAGTTAGCATATAATAACAGGGACAATGTTTCCACAAACAATAGATCTTATAATAACAATAATACATAGAGAGATCCTGACTACTTTTAGTGCTTTTTATGTGGTTAGTGGGGTTACATAGGATATAATTGTCAACGTCTAGACAAGTGTCCTCCTAATGAGTTCAATAAAAGAAAGGAGGAGTGGACTTAGAATACGGCTTAAATGCAAAGGGACCGTCGGAAAGAACTGGAACAGTCTAGAAACCCTCGTGTGAACTTTGTGGGGAGCGTAGACACTTAACTCGTATAGAATGTGTTAGACTAACAACCAAACCAACCAAACCTAGGTGCTATCACTTAAATGCACGCGGAATCGAACTTTATAGGGGGATTCTTAGACCCGGAAGAGACTGTTTTACCCCTAGGGTGGAAACTAAGACTAGCTAAGGAAAGGGGGAAACTATTATTGGTGTGTAATGCTAGTTTCCCTAGAGGATATTAGTCTCCTCGGATTAAAGAGTTGAGGGAGGAGACCTTGGTGGTAGTAGCCATTAATACACAAACTACTAATCGAGATAGAACCACCACCCCTGGCATTGCGAGAGGTCCGATAGGCAAGATTGCAAAACTAAGCCAGAAGAATCCAGTGTAGATTGACAAGAGAACCTAGAGACAGTTAGAAGATGCACTTGAAGCTGGTCTGTCGAATACACAGTCCTCACAGTTATCCACTTAGACTTTGAACGAGATATCTCCAGACGAATTTAACTGTTTGTTGCCGGCTTTGAAGCCCCATTTGGAGAAGATTATAAGACCTTAGGTGCTTCCCATTACTGGGCCAGCAGTGGTACCTTCTGTACAAGGGACTGTTTGAGAGACTCCGGTGCCTGTGACAACGAAGGAACCTAAGAATGTACCTAAACGATAATTAGCTTTGGAAAACATTAGAGCTATAGATAAATACTCGGTCCCTCTATTTGACTTAGGCAGACAACTAAGAGATATGAATGTCTTGGTGAGCATCTTGCAGTTGTTGTAAGTGGCACCGATTATTCGTTAACAATTGACTTATCTGATGCAATGTCAGCGGAAGCTGAAGACTAATGGAGCTAAGGCTATTGTGTTACATCTGATTGAACCATATTAGTTAGTGATTTTTCCTGAGATGTTAACGAACTCTATCTTGGGGGAGACTAACGCGGTGGTGGCCTACAATAATGTGGCCAAACTGGAGGCCTAAGTGGCGTTATTATTAGGCTACATTACGGCGTATGTGGAAGGCATACAATGTAATGCAGTATTACTTAATAGTGGTTTGAGTGTTAAACTTGTTAATAGGGGTTTCTTAATGCGTAACAATTTTCCTACAGTCCAACTAAGAGAGGAATAGACAGTTAAAATGGCAAATAACACGGCTTATAAGATTATAGCTTGTGCATATTTACAAGTTATCGTTAGAGGAGTTTTGGCTTTAATTAAATTTTACGTTATGCCTTCTTAACACTATTGGGATTTATTATTAGGCAAACTTTGGTTACGCTAAATGTGTGCGGTGGAACACCATAGCGAAGAGAAACTGACTATCACGGGCGTTGGTGGAAAAACCTAAATTATCCTAATCTACCCATGCCCGAATTTGTTTCAACAAGACTTACCCGCGAGAGACATAGACGAATTAGAGGCTGTGAAATTCTTAGAAGACAATTAGGAGATCCTAAGAGAAGTTGAAGAGACCTTAAGAACGTTAAACAAACAAGTTTGTATATATGCAAGGTTATCTGGTTTGGAAAAAGAATAACTATGACCGGTGAGACTAGTGACCGTTTGTGGGAGACACAAGCCGAACGATAAATGCTAGTATTTTTGGACTGCAATAAACAGATTATATTGGGATAAAGCATAAACTTAATAAGTTGTAACTAGGAAAGATTTAAGAGCTTGAATTAAATGCAACTCACTCCGGATAACACGAAGTGGACGATTGTTTGGGACTAACTAAGTAGACGTATAGCCGAATGGAAGGAGGGACGACTAGTTGAGATTAGTGTGTGTTACTCTGTTAGAGACGTTACTTGGGAACCTAAGGGTTAGTCCAGCAGACATTTGGAGGAAATTGTGGATAATGGAGATGGGTTGGAAGTAGATAAGACGGATTAGACTATGGATATAGATATTAGGGGGGGAAAGGAATTAGACTTTAACGTGTTAAAGGCTATCTTAGGTGCGGTGAATTAGAAGATACTTGACGAGGAATGGGACAGAATAAGATGTGTGCCAGAGACGAAGCTAGTCGCTAATGTTGACATTACTGGAAGTAGTGAATAGGTCGAAGAAGAACAAGAAGATAATGAATAGAGGGGAGGACAAGGCGCCCTAATGGTTTAGGAGCCAGTGGTGCGCAACCCGGTCTAGGGGGGAGACTTTAATTAGAAAAACAAGAAATATCCTCATCGGTAGCGAAATATAGAGAAGGCTCGCTCTTTGTCCACGGATGACCCAGTGTTGGTTACGGAATGGTTCGACAAGTCGGGCATAACCTTGGGAGCGCGGGCAGGTACAGAAGCATAGAGACTAATAATTAAACGGCTGTGTTACACCTATTAGGAATGCTTTGTCTCTAGGATCAAGGATATTCAGACGACCAACTTAATACAACATTATATACCCTTACGACCGGGAGCAACTCTAACAAGGCGAAAACAATATTGCTATTTAAGTTCTTAGAAAGCCTTTGCTCGTAAGGTTTTTCCAGCTATGGAAAGAGTAGGCATTATTTCCCGAGGGGGAGGCGAATGGGTTACTCCAATAATATTTCCAGAAAAACCGCAGAAGGCTACTCAGAAGGAGACGAAGACATCGGCTAAGCCAGACAAGACAGTCCGAGTGGTTGCACCACCTAGACCAGTTAAACCGAACTATTGAGTGGTGCATGACTTCCGGGAGTTAAATGGTAACTCTATGGATTCAGGATACCTATGCCACAACATGGAATTGGACTTCAACGCGATATACTGCGGTCGACCGAAGTTTTTGTCACAGGCGGATGCAGCGAATGGATTTTAGGGGATCAGCATTTATCCGCTAGATAGATATAAGGCGGCTTTTACAGGTCCAAACGGTATGTAGTACTATAACAATATAGCGCAGGGTTTGAAGGGGTCCCCTGGTACTTATGCCAAATTTAGGGACACTACGTTCGGTCATATCTTCTTTAAAGACGGAATAGAGTTGGAGTCAATCCTGGGATATATAGAGGATATGCGCACCTTGTTTTCGATATATGTTGATGATCACTGTTGGGGATCGGAGTCTTGGGAAGACTACTTTAACTTTATGTGGAAAAGGTACTTTCTACAAGTGGCGTGGGCTCCGATTGGTCTGAGTGGCAAAAAGACTACCTTATTTGCCTTAGAAGTGAATTGTGTTGGGTTCTCCATGGAAGATGGCAAGATTTGTCTGGCAAGGAAACACTGTGATTGATTTGCTAATATAGCTTGACATTTTGAGGAGAATCCCCCTTGGACGTGGGAGGATATACTCACTCTAATCTATCTTACTCCTTTTCTATGAAAATTTATTCTAGGATAGTTGGACTTAGTTCTTACCATTAAGCGAGCTTTCTTTCGTGACGTACCTAGAGTCATAAGGACAGGGAAGACTTTAGTATAACAACATAAGGTGGCCCGGGATGAGCCCCTTTGGACGATAGAAGCATAACAAGCATTACTTTGGATTTGTCGTAGCATTTAGGAGAATGCTACTTTTGGAGCCCGGCCGGGGACATAGTTCCATTTAGCAATGGATGCATTGGAGACGGGAATAGGGGGAGTGTTATTTTAGATGGAGGATGTTGAACCTAGAACTAGCGTTACTGATTTAAACTTTTCAAAGGTAAGGATTATTATGTGGCTATCCCATAGGTTGGGAGATAACGAGAAAAGATATTTAATGCCTAAGAAAGAAATGTTTACTATTGTGGTGGGTTTGAAGGAGACTAAATAGTTAGTTGATTTGTCACCCTATCCTTTAAAAGTCTATATAGACCATAAGGGCATTATTGATTCGATGGCAAATATGTCCGAAATGCACGGAAAGGTTGCAAGATAGATAGATATTTTGCAGGAGTTAAATGTGGAGTATATTCACAGAGCCAATACAACGAAGATTATGGGAATTGCAGACGGTATGTCGAGGCTACCGAATCAACTGAGATTAAACCTATGCCAGGTTGAGGAAAGAATGGGCATTAACATTACATTACCTAGGGGAGACTAACCAATTGTGGTGACTATAAATATTAACTCGGTTATGGAATATTATATAATCCTACCCAAAGGGGCACCTTTGGATTAAGAGTTAGTGGATGATTTGATTGACAACATGAGGAGAATGTTTAAGTTAAGATGGTACGGCGAAATTATGGTGTTGATTGTATATAGTATACATAAAGTACCAGCGGATTGAAGACGTACAATACGAAGATGCGCTCTGAAGTATTGAATTATTAGTTAGACATTGTATTATTTAGAGATGGACGAGTCCTTGGCCGAATGTATCTTGACAGAGGTGGTATCTGAGAAGTTACAACAGGCGTATGACGCTATGGGACATTTTGGAGCAGCAATTATTATAGAAAAACTTCGAGGGAAATGGTATTGGCCGGATTGGACAAGCGATGTTAAACACTACTGTTAGTTGTGTTTAGTGTGCCAGCAGACTGGAATTCGATTGGCCAAGGCTGTCCTAAGAACCATTAGTATGCTCGAACCATAGAGTTTGGTTGCAATGGACTATCTAGGACTGATTACCCTGACGGCGATGAATGGGGATTTATATATATTAGTGGTGGTTGACTATATGACTAGATTTGCTATGGCCTAGTCCCATTTAGAGGCAACGGGAGATGTAGTAGTAGAGGCTTAGAATTGGAGTTAGAGTCCAATCTTTGGTTGGCCAAAGGGTATTTATTACGACAATAGATTACACTTTAAGAATCTTAACTTTAAGTCTATGGCAGAGAAACATAGGACTTGTATTATATATAGTCTGATTTCTCACCCCTCCTTAACTGGTTTGGCTGAGCGAAACGTGAGATTAGTGAAGAATTAACTAATGAAATGGGGCACCAAACGAAATGGAGTCTCGTTGGATTCGTGGGACCAAGCACTTCTAAACATTATGGTCGTGCTGAATAACCGATTTATAACAAGAATGGGGACCACTCTAGCTAAGGCAATGTTCGGATTTAAGCCATTCTCACATCATTAGGGCATTGGAGAAATGGAAGAAGGAGACGTGGACGAATCTACATTTAACTTAAACCTGGCTTGAGAACTCTCATTGTGGAGACAGGACACTAGAGAGGAACTTAGATAGAATATTGTAAATTAGAGAGAAGAGGGAGTTCAACCTGACGACGATTGAACTTAAACCTTTCGAGTTGGTAGCTTAGTTTAGGAAAAAATGGACAAGGAGGGTAAGCTAAGAGGCAAATTCCACAAAACATGGGGGAATTTGTCTAAGATTGTTTCTTAAGTCTCTCCGGTATTGTACAAGGTGGAACTAGTGGTTAGGGGTCTAACTAGAAAAATTTATATGGACTATTTAAAACAGTATATTGAGCGTTTAGAGCGACTCCGACCACTAAGATTGAATACTTGGGATTTAGCGGACTGGGGGATAAGAGAAAAGACGGACTTAGAAGCGATAGGAGTGATTAATAATGTTAAGGTTTTTTCTACTTAGCTATTATTTTCTTGGTTGGTTAGACCAGGTAGTATTGTGGTCAATACCACTATCCATTCCCCGGTAGTCTGTTAGGGGCAGGTCCGACCAGGGCCTGCCCAGTGGGGTTGGAGTGGTATCAGGTCCGTAGTAATTAGTCGGACGAATCTTAGCGAATACAACATCCTTACAACCCCCAGTCCAACTGGCTACTTTTCACCGGCGCACTACGCTCCTCCTGTTCGGACCAGAGCAGACCCAAGTGGCCTCATTGATTTCGAACATGACGGCCATTTCGACCCATGCTGAGCCATCCATCGTCTATAACCTACGACATCCTCGATTAAGCTTGATCAAAAGTTGATTCAAGGTTGAAAGACCCCGTCATGTTCAAACGTCACGTTCAGTCAAGAAACGGCAACCCGGATAGCAAATGACAGCTATGATGGCTGGCCCAGACGCTAGAGTACAAACTACTACCTACCAGGTACCTACCTACCTTAGTACCTAGGTAGGTAGGTAGTAGGTAGTGTAAGGACCTCGGGAGTCGGGAGTCGGGACGCTGCTAGACGCTGCTAGAGTCAAAGCATGCATACATCCTTGCAGCGACGAATACGGGCTGCATTTCCAAGCCTTTTGAAAGCATTGGAATGGGCTACCGGATGGTGCATTGGTCATGATATAATATTGCCAACATTGAGATTGTTGGTGAAGGTGGTCGCTCTGGTAACTGGTACAGAGTCCAAGCATCTAGCTGAAGTAGAGTCTGTCAGCCGTGCCTGCCGTTGCGTGCAGCTCCTTCCCCGCGAGCAGCCGATCCACAGCTCCTTTCACATCGGACTGTGTACAGATATATTAGAAGTGCTAATGTAAATACATAGGTACCTACCTAAGTACCTACTACCTACCTAGGTAGGTAGGTAAGTACCTAGGTACTTAGGTACACAAACATACTTACACATATTTACTACTACAAGAGTTCAGCACCAATTTTCCACAGACTCAACTGAGAGCGTAGTGGAAATAGTTTGTTGAGGTTTGTTGAGGCCCTGCTGTCTGGCTACCAGGCAGGTGACGAGAGAAATATACTTAGACAAACACGTGCCTGTGCCTGCCTTCTCTCTTTCACATGCGAGTACTTAGCTACGGCATTGGGTGTAGTTGCTTGGCCAATCACACTCCGCCTCACACTCCACCTCATACTCTGGCTCACCACATCTGTATGCAGCCCGATCCCGCAGAGTGACAGCCTTCCAGCACAGCAGCTCAGGAGAATCAGACAGTCTGGCCACGTTGCCCATCGCCTTCCGGTGCTCGATCCCGGAATTGGGCGCATGTGTGGCTTCTGGAGTCTTGTGTTATTGAGGTATTTGGATCTGATCTTCTTCAGTCGCGTCGCTCGCTCATTGCTCACTGCAGTACGACATGGATGATGCATGGAGCCGTACCACCAGCCAAAACAGAAACAGCTCCTCCTCAACTGTCCCGCATAGCAACGACTTTCGAGCCCTCTCCGTTTCTGAATCCATTTGATTTCTCCGACTCTCCTCTTCCTCAGCGTCTTTTATTTGCCTCATATGTATATATGTCATCATTCGATCGCGCTTGCTAGTCGTATTCTCGTCATCGCTTTCCTCGACCGACAAAAGGCGCCTTTAAGTTTTTTCTTTTCATTTCCTTTCTTTGCTTTTCATTACTTTTTTTTTTTTTTTTTTTTTTTTGCGCTCGTCTCGCTGCCTTGTCAAGACTCAATAGCGTCGTACGATCGATTTCGCTTCGAAAGCCTTGCCGAACCAAGAGTCTTCACGTTCAGACTCCCTGCAAGACGACGACTGAACAACGAAAGCAGATAAACATCGTCATTGACTGCATGGAATCTAAACCATGTTCCCTACGGCGCTGCGCAGTGCCAGAAAGCGATGCAGATTGAACAGATGTCATGTCCCACGAACGGCTGTTGTCACCGAGTCTGAATCGCAATGGCCGCCACAAGGGCTGCCATGGCAGACGCGCAAAGCTAGCAATGGCTCATGGCGTCCCACGTCTGTTCTCGACGAGTATGTCTCGAAAACCCCAATTGCCAGACCAGACTTAGCATACCATACTGATTGATCCGCATAAATTCTCTGTATACAGATGGGTAGCCAGAGAAGCACGGCCTATCAGCTTGCGACAGCTGATGGTGTTCGGCCGGTCCTTGACAGAATCACGGCTCATCAGCTCCGCAAACTATGTCAGGACAGAGCTTCCAGCAAGGTAAGTAGGCTCTGGCTCTCATACTCCAAAGCATCCTCCATCTAGAATGATGATCGTTGGCAGCTAACCCAGGCCATCGTGCAGAGTAGCCCATCGTCTCCGTGACATGCAGCAGTTACCCTACGTTGTCGTCACCAACCCACACATCAAAGAAGTTTACGACCTGTACTATAATGCATTTGATCAATTTCGCAAGATGAAAGAAATCAAGACGTTGGAGGAGAATGAGAAGCTTTGCGACATCATCAGTCATAATCTCAAGAGCCACTTGACAGTGATTCCGAAGCTGGCCATGGGCATACTCGAATGCGGCGGCTTGATGACCCCTCAAGATCTCGACAAATTCATGAACACCATTCTTCGATCCGTATGTTAGCCAACAA
>SRPT01000575.1:0-20104 GCA_018360205.1 Claviceps digitariae
TTATAAAGATATTAACCTTTAGGGTTATAAAGTTATATATTTTACTAGTATACTTATCTTTCTTAGTGTAAATTTTACTAAGCTTACTAAGAATTCTATAGATTTAGTTATTTATAGTTTTACTTTATTAATAAAAAGAGCTTTATAGAGGTATAGGGTTATTAAAGTATAAGAATTCTAAGTACTATTTTCTAAGGGGTTTATAGAAGTTCTTTAAATATTAGTTATTATAATAAGGTATACCTATATTATATAAGGAAGGATACTATTATTACTAAGTAAGGTAAAGGTTTTAGTTAGGGTTTAATAATATATTCTTATTGCTATACCCCTAGGGAGGGTTAGGGGTTTATTATAGTCTTCCTTAAGGTCTTTAGAATTAGCTAACTATTAGTAAAGTTAGATAGTAGGGTAATAGGTAGTTAGGTAATATTATTTTAATTTTTAGTGCTAGAAATAGTATTATAATTTACTCTTTAGTATACTTAAAAAGCTTATAAAGATTTAGTATAATAAACTCCCTAGTGCCTTTATTAAGTAGAATTCTATATTTTTATAGAAGGTCCCTTAGGCTACTTTAAATATACATTCTAATTTTCTTAAAGTGTTTAAAAGTTTAATTATAAAAATTATTTTAAAAGTTCTTAAGGAGTTCTTTTTCTCTCTAGCTTTACTCTTTATAGTACTAAATAATATAGGCTATATAGTTATTTAGTATAATTACTAATGCTATTGCTAAGTTAGGGTTCTTAAATATACCTTTCTATTCTAGTAAAATAGTACTATTAAATAAGCATAGCTTTCTTAGTAATAAATCCTTTATTAAATAGATTAAGCTAATAGTTAATAAAGCTCTCTCCCCTCCTAAACTCTAGTTTCTAATTATTTTTTATATTTTATTTTCTATTTATAATAAAGCTATATTATTATTAGTAGTCTAGCCTAGCCTAGTCTATTTTCTTTATAATAAATAAAAGAGGTATTTAGGTTTAGAATATAGAGCTATTCTTTCTAATAAAGTCTAGCTATGCTTTTATTATTATAAAGCTGCCTTCCTTAGTATAAAAACAGTAGTCTTAAATACTATAAAAGTTATCTCTTTTTTATTAGGAAATACCTTATAAATCTATAGTTAATAGTAACTACTAATTAGTATTAGTATAACCTTAGAAAGGTTATAAAATAATAAATAAAGCATTAATATAAAAAAGGGTTATAAATATAATATATTAGTGTTAATAATAATAAAGCTAAAAAAGCTAGACTAAGGAAGGTAGCATTGTATATAGAGTTTTCCACTAGCGTTAGGGTTAGTGGGTCCAATCACGTAATGCGCCTAATTAGCATCTGTAAATCGGGCCTTCCTAAGGTTGTGCCGTTCCACCGAGGTTGTGCCGTTAAGGGCAATTCCAATAACTATTATAGCTAGTAATATTATCTTACCCTATTATTATAATATTCTCCTAATTATCTATATAAGGAGGCTAAAAGGTAGTATTTTTACCTATTTTATTAGTAAAGGGGCCCTGCCTTTTTATTATAGTATTCCCTATATTATTACTAAAAGAGGGTAGAAGGACTAGGCTTATAGTCCTACCTATAGTGCTATTAGGTTAGTTAATAAGTAGAAATATATTATTTTCTATAGCTTAGCTTAGGTTAAAAAGGTTATTATTAATATAGAAGTAAAAACTAAAAGGGTTTTTTTAGTTATAAGTAAGGGTATTAATATTA
Organism: Claviceps digitariae; assembly: GCA_018360205.1. Taxonomy (NCBI): domain Eukaryota; kingdom Fungi; phylum Ascomycota; class Sordariomycetes; order Hypocreales; family Clavicipitaceae; genus Claviceps; species Claviceps digitariae. The sequence continues at coordinate 1,735 of SRPT01000575.1, forward strand.
ATAAAAAGGCTGCTTTTTATATATAAAAGGTAGAGAGTAACTATAGGTAGTATAAATCTATACTTAAGGCTAGCTATAGCTTTTTTATAGAATTTTAGCTAGAAATTTAAGGCATTAAGGTAAACCTAAATTTAGGCATACCTTTACTCTTTTTACTAACTTAATATATAGCTTAGCCTATTAAATTTAATAGCTATAGCCTTAAGCTTATAAAGTTTAATTTATACTCTTTTATATAGTAGTAGTAAAGGTATTTATTACTTATAATAAGCCTATAGTAATATTAATTAATAATAAAAAATAGCTATAAAGAATAATAAATATAGTAAGAAATAAAGATTATACTATAATAGCTAAGTAAAGGTAGTAATAATAAGGAAAAAACACTAAGAATATATAGTAAGGGTATAAAGAAGTAAGGGTTATATATTAGTATATACCTTAATAAGGCTTATAACTTTAAGTAGAAAGTAAGCCTTAAAAGTAAGCTTAAAGGGTATATAAAAGTTAGGTTTTTACCTATAGTTTTCTACTAATAGAATCTTTTTATATAAGCTTTATAAAGAGTAAAGTAAATTAAGCTAGCTATTATAATTTAGGTAAATTAATTAGGAGGCATTATAAGGCCCTTTTTATAATATTTCTTATTCTAATTAATAGGATTTTAGTTAAGGTAAGTATTTACTATTTCTATAGTATTAATATATATTTCTTCCTTAGAAATTTACTAGTTATTCTTTATTAAGTAGCCCTTTTAATAAATAAGGAAGTTAACCCTAGGCTTTTTACCTTTCTTATAATAAAAATATATATAATAAAACTAGATTCTCTTAATTTTCTAGTAGTTTACTTTACTAAAGCCTATTAAGTTTATTAATAGTAATACTAGGTTATTATATTAAAAGGGGTTAGTTTCTTAGTAAGGCTTTTAGATATAAACTGCTAATACTACTAAGTAAACTCTAGAATTTAGCGGAAATTTTAAGTAAAATAATAATAGTAAAACCTTTTTAAGGACTTTATATAGATTAGCTTATTATAGTAACTATTTTTTCTTTAGTTTCCTAAGGAGCTTATAGCTAGTATAAAGTCTTAGGTATACTATATTTTTAATATTAATATCTATAGGCTTATACCTAGTATTATACCTAATTTTAGTAAGGGCTACTACTATAGTAATTACTAACTTAGCTTTTTACTAGTATAACTTCCTAAGTATAGCAAGGTCTATATTATTTAGGTTGCCTACCTTAGTGTTAAAGTTAGTAATTAAATTAACTACTAATAGTAGTTTATTACTTAATATAAGTTTATTTAGTAATTTATTAATAGAGATAGCTACTATATTATTAAAATAGTGCTAGAGTATAGAAATTACTAAAGGCTATAGGATTTCTAGGTTTATAGTGGTATAGTATTATATAGTAATTATTACTATTTAGTTTTTATATTTTATAATACTATTTATCTAGGGGTAATATATAGTAAATATAAGGAATTTAACACTAAGCTTATAGAATAAAGATATTTATATATTAAAAATAAATTTAAAGTTATAGTTACTTATAATTTCCCTTAGGAGTCCTTAGTTTAAAAGGTAAAGGCCTTTAAGTAGAAATCTAGCCTAAATCTCTACTAAGTATAACTTATTCCTTAAAATAAAAATAGTTTTCTTACTAAATAGGTAGTTAACTAAATAAAGGGCATTAAAACTATTAAAACTATTAATAAACTATATAGTGTTTATAGAGCTAACTTCTAGTATATTAATAATAAAATCTAAAAATATACTATAAAAAAGCACTAGTTTTATATAAAAAAACTATATTTCTCTTAGTAGCTTAGCTTAAAGAATAGTATTTTTATAGCAAACTAAGTAGTGTGCTATATATACTTAAATTTAGTTATTTATCTATAGAAAATATATAGCTAATAGCTTTTTTAATATTTTACTTATACTAAAGTAGTAGTAGTTATTATATATAAGCTAAAGGAGGTCTTTAATATAGTTTTAAGGGATATAAAGCTACTAAAGCCCCTTAAAATTATAATAATAAAGAAGGCTATTATTCTAAAGGTCCTACCTATAAAGGGGAATCTAGGGTTAGCTTCTATATACCTTATATTAGTTCTCTTTAAAAGCAATAATACCTTTAATAATTTAGCTATACTTTATATTATTATAATACCCTACTATAATAGACTCCCTAAGCCCTTTATTTATAATTATAGTTATAGCGCTTTCTTTTTTATAATATATATATATATTAAGCTTATTAAATATACTATAGTCTATAGTGTCTTTATAGGTAATGTTTATTAGTAAGTAAAATAGCGCATTTAAAACTATATTTAGCACTCTAAATATATAGATAATATAAAGATTAAATTATAATAAATAATTTATAACTTTTACTAACTTAAGGTTAGCCTTATTAAGATTTATTATTATAAGTAAAGTATATTAAATTATACCCTTTACTAGTAAGTAATTTATAATAATATTAATAGCCTTAGAGTTAAACTACACTATTTTTTATAGTTTTTTTATTCCTTAGGTAATAATAGTAACCTTTGCTTTAGTTAAGCTATACTACTTTTTTACTAAGAAAGTTAGATATAATAAAAATAAAATAAAGTATAGTTCTTTACTACTTATATCTTTTCTAGGGATACTCTTACTATTCTAATTAATAGCTAATTAGAAAGTATATAGGCTAAAACCCTCTTTATAGGTATTAATTTTAAAGAATAAAGGGTAGTTAAGGTTATAGTGCTAAAGTAGGAGTTTAATATATAAAAGTATTCTAATTACTTTAAAAGAGGTAATTTTCTATATAATTAGTATAAAGGCTACCTACTATACTATATACTTTCTAACCTACTTAAAAGCCCTAATTAATAACTTATTCTTTTTATAAAGGTTATATAGAATATTAGTTTTTTTATTCTATAAAGGTTTAATATATATATTATACTATAGTATACTAATATAGAGAAAACCTACTATTTTAATAAAGATTTTAAGGTTAAAAAGGGTTTTTAATATTTAAATATTTTCTAATACCTTAACTTAATTATTAGTATTAGTAATTCCTTTTATATTAATAATAAATCCTAATAGTTAAATAAAAGGGTATTTAATAAAGGACTTCTTTATAGTAATATATAGTTAGCACTTCTTAAGGATTTTAAAGATAATTTCTAGGTAAGTAATATAGTTATTAAAAGTATTAGAGAAAATAGTAATATTATTAATATAAATATAAATAAATACTTAATACTTATAAAATTCTTTATTTATAAACTATTAGGTATAAGCTAGAGAATTTTTATATTTTTATATTATAATATAGAATACTTTAATGCTATACTTAGTAATAATTACTATTCTATTATAGTATTATTACTATACTAAAAGCTAGTTAAAGAATCTAAATATATTAAGAAGGGTTATTTAGAATTTTCTATAGGCATTCCCTATAATATTACTTTAGTTTAGTAGGGGATAAATATTAAAAATAGTAATACTATTAACTAGTTTTATATTAATAATAGCTTTACCTTTATATTCCTTACTAGTATTCTACTAAATAATAAAGCCTAAGTAAAAATATAAAGCTTTTTCTCTTACTCTAAGGTAAAATACCTTACTAGCTTTATATTTTTTATTAAAGATTTTATAGAATTTCTTAAAGTCTTTATATTTAAAATTATAAACCCTAGAGGGCTTTAGTTAGTTTTACTAGCTATTAATAAAATTAATATATATTTAGTCTTTCTTTAGTATAAGCACTATACCTTTATTATAGTAAATATTATACTTATTAGTAAGTTTAATAAGTTTTTTAATAGCTATTATATTAATATTTATAATTTTTATACTAAATTTATTAGTAATAAATAGTATATTATTTAGGCAAAAGATACTATAAAAGGGGATGCCTTTATTAACTACCTTTAGGTTAAGGTTATCTATAGCGTCTTATATATTCTTATCCCTAAATATTAGTAATATAAAATAAGGAATAGCTATTAGCTTAGCTTTATTAGGGATATTAATATCTTTTCTATAGAATATAGTGTATATTTAGATATTTATAATAGTATAATTAAAATTAATAAAGTCTAAGCCTTAAAGATAGCCTAGGCACTAATTAGACTAAATTTAGATAGGTTTAGTTATATAGTTATATATTAGTATAAGCTTAGTTTATCCTTATTTAAGGATACTATTAAAAATTCTATAGTTTCTAGATATAAAGTAATATATACTTATCTCCTTATTATTACCTAGATCCTTCTAGAAAACTAGGACTAACTCTATATAATTTAGCAAGATAGTAATATTATATACTAATATAACCTTCCTTGCTAGAACTATATAAAAAGAGCAAAAAATTTAACCTTATACTATTATATTATATATAGAGTGGAAAATAACTTTTAGATTAATAAGGTTAATTTTAATGCTATAATTATATATAAAATCTATACTAATTAGTAGTTTTAGTGCTAATTTCTTTATAATATTAATAGTTATAGTAAAATAACTAAATACTAACTTACCTTAGGCTTTGCCTTAAATATAAAAGTTAAAGGTTATAGTTTTAAAGATATAAAATAAGGAGTTTATACTATTTACTAGTTTTAGTTTCTAGGTGCCTTATTATATATTATATCTATTTTATTATAGCTATTCTTTATTAATAAGAATTAAGAAGGTGCTAGTATTAAGGTAGATTTTACAGTCTTAACCTTAATTATTAAAGTAAAGATTAATCTTTAAGTAAGTAATTACCTTCTTTTTCCTAGTAATTTCTACTTAATATAAGTAGGTAACTACCTTAATTACCTATTTATTAACTAATTCCCTATAAGTAGTAACTTTTTTACTATAAGGGGTAAAGAGAAAAACTAGCGCTTTTATATAAAAAGCATTAATAAAATTAAAGTTATTCTCTTTAGGCTTACTTTTAATTATACCTTCCTTAATAATATAATAGCTAAATGCCTTTAGGTAGGTTTCTTTAGCTTTAATATTAGGGTTATTAACTATAATAATATAGTATACACTCCCACTAGTATTATCCCTAGAAGCTTACTTTCTATAGAAGTTAGGGTAATAGCCTTTATAATTATATTATTAGCGTCTACTAGACTTATAGTAGCGTAGCTTAATATTATTACTTAGCCTAAAAGGGTTTGCCCTTTTTATATTAGAATTAGCATTCTATTTATTCTTATTTATAGTATTCTTTATTTACTAAGGCTTATAGCTACTATAGTTTTTAGAATAGCTATAGTACTATAAAATAAATTAGAGACTAGTTTAATAATAAGGGCTTTTATTAGAGTATCTTTCTCTAAAGCTATAGTGTCTTTTATAGCTTAGGGAGTAACGCTAGTTATAGAAGTCCTTATAGTATAGTAGACTATAGCCTAAGTTATACTAATTACTTTAATAAGGGGGCTAATTTTAGTATATATTAACTCTAGCTTTTAGGTCCTTATTATAGGGTAAGTTAGGTTCCTTAGTAAGTAAGTAGGCTAATATTAAGTATTTGCCCTTATTTACTTTATAATAGTTCTTAAGGTCTATAAGAAAGTCCTTTAAATCTTATTTTTTACTATTTATAAGTTCTATATAGGCATTTCTATAATTAGCTTTAGTTAGAGTAAGGTAAAGTTAGTGGAGTTTTATATAGAGTTTATAGTAAAGGCAAATTAGTAGTTAAAGATTACTAGACTCTTTATTAGCTTTAGTATAGTAGAAAACCTTTACTATAAAATTATAAAGCAATGCTTTAAATAATATATCTTCCCTAGTAAACTTAGCTTAGTTTAGTTATACTATAGTATTCTAAACCTTAATACTAAATTCCTTCTTAATAGTGTGTTAGGGGTCTGGGTGCCCCAGCGAAAAATTCGCTCGGTTACACAAAGGATATAAATGTGGAGAAAAGGGGTGTTTATAAGTCCAAAAGAGCCTTAGAAAGAAGGTTATTTAACTAATTAAAAAAAAGTATATAAATAGGTAGTTTTCTACTTATATAAGTACTTTTAATAAGCATTATTATTAGCGTAGCTAGCGTTATACTATTTAATTAAGGTGCCTTTTTAATTTATAATTCTTTAATTATAATATTATTAGAATACTTAAAATACTACTAATTAAAAGTTCTATTTATATTTATTTTATTATTAACTATTTAATCTAGGTTTTTATAACCTAATTATTAACTTTATTTTTCTTTCTAACTATAGGTTATTATTATAAGAAAATCCTATATTTTGCCTCCTTTAAGATTTATATAACCTTTCTTTCTTAATATATAGTATAACTTTTTAGGGTAGTTATTCCTAGCTAATATAAATAGTGGTTTTACCTAGGCTATATTCTTCTTTAATTATAACATAAGCTATAATTAAAAAGAGGCACCTTTTAGCTACTGCTAGATTTAATAGACTTTATAATAAGGCCTAACTACTATAAGGAATTCTATATTAACTAGCTAAACTAATAAAACTAATAAAATAAAACAGTTTAATTCTAGCAAAAATTCTGCTAATTATTTAATTAGAAGAGATAGCATAAGATAATAGGAAATTAAAGAGAAATACTAGAGTTTTCTCTAGTAGAGACTAAGGCCTAGCTAATTTAAATAGAAGGTAAAGTTTTTAATAAAATAATATATAGAGCTAACACTATAAGAAAAATATTTTATATCTTATAGAAGTATAAGATAATAGTAGAGATAAGGAAAACTATTAAGGGCTTAGTAAATTAGATAATCTTTTAAATAATAAGGGAATTTTTACTTATCTCCCTTATTATTAGGTGTATTACTTTTATAATATAGAATTAGGTTATTACTCTTACTATTTTTATATATAGAATCCTAAAAATAACTAATAAAGAAACACTCTTAACTTTATAGAAAAACTATCTTTTAAAAACCCCTAATTTCTTATTCTTTTCCTATTTATTTAATTATTTAAAGCTCTCTATATTAGACTTATTAGAAGAGTACCTTACCTATACACTCTTTTCTATTCTAAGTCTACCTAAAGCTAATATATAGAAACTCTTTATTAAAGCTACTAACCCTAAACCTGCTAATATAAGCTACATTAGAAGCCTTATCCCTAAAACTAATAATATAAACTAAATTAAAGGCCTTAACCCTAAGACCTTTACCTAAATTCTTAGGGAATCCCTAGGTTATTAGTATATTATTATATTCTTCTAAAATAAATATCTATTTAATTAATTTACTAGGGAGAATATTACTAATTTTATTAGAGACTTTAAGGCTAAGATAAGAGCTCTTAGTATACCTAAGACTAACTAGTATTAAATGCTTAAAAGGGAAGTTACCCTAAAAATCCACTAAACTATAAAAGTCCTTATAATAGCCTATACTTAGGCTAAAGCTAAGGAGAAATTATTTATATATTATAATATAACTCCCTAGGAATAGATAAAAATAGTAATAAACTAGCTTAAGAAGCATAATATAAAAAGACTATAAAATATTAATAATACTTACCTATAGTTATAAATATATTATACTTTAGTGTTAAAGGCTTAACTTAAAACCTAGAAAATAGCTACTAAGTAATTTAGGTATATTTATAAGGCTATTTCTAATAAATTAATTATTAGTTTTATAGATTAAAAAAGTATAACTTATAAGGATTTCCTTATAAAGCTTTATAAAAAGCTATAGCTTAAACTTATAGAGTATATAAAGACTTATTTATAACTTAAAAATTAAAACATTAAATATAACTACCCCTTTTAATATAATGCTTAATTATTTAATTTAAACTATATAAATTATTTAACCTTTTCTTAGTTTAATAATAATAATTCTATATTAGCTTTTTATAAACCTTAAGAGAGTTAGGCTTAGTATTAAGGACCTAGCCTTAAGTTAACTTATTATAAGGACTAAATTAAGGCTCTTACTAAATAACTTAAGAATCTAAGGATTATAATAGTTTATAATGCTACTTAACTAACTAATATATTAAGAAGGGCTAAAGAATAACTTAACTTACCTAGTTAAATGTAAATTAATACAATATAGACTAGGGGGCTAAACTAGTCTTACCTAATATAACTAGAAAGCTATAGATAATATTAGTAGCACTATAGATGTTTTTATTATAATAAGGAGGGATACTTCCCTAATAAATATAATCTATTAAACTATAATTAGAAAATTAGCTTTATCTGCTATAATTCTTAGGCTAGGATTATAATAATTAGCAATAATATCTAAAAATATTAAATTTTACTTATTCTTTATAACTATTTTCTAGCTATAGAATCCTGCTTATACTACCTTACCCTATTTTAAGTAGAATATTTTAGTAACTATACTATTTAACCTTTTATAGTCTAGGTTTAATAGTATTTAAAGAGAACTATAAAGGCTTAAAAGGTTTAGAAAGATAAAAAAAATGCCCTTAACTTTATTTATAAATATATTAACTTAGTAATATATTAACTAAAGAGATACTAACTAGCTTTAACTAAGATCCTTTAAAGAGAATTACTAATATAGGTAAATATTATTATATTTATAATACTATTTAATTAAATAAATATAAATATTACCTCTCTAATTAATACTAATATAAATAAGAGAACTTATATTAAAAATATAATAGATAAGCCTTTTACTAAGGCCTAAGCTTAAATAGATAAAGGGGATGTTATTAGATATAAAAAATAAAGCCTATAGGAATGCCTTATTAGTTAATTATATAAAGAAGTTTTTATTAAAAAAATAGGGCTTATAATTTAAAACCTTCTATATCTCCTTTTATTGCTTACTAAATCTATTAAAAAAGAATATAATATATACGCTAAGGGTGTAAATAAGGTCTTTTTTTATAATAAAAAGTTAAAAGCTATAAAAATAGTTTCTCCTTTAAACTATTATTACTATAAAGTTAATAAATTAACTAATTATAAACTAATGCCTTATATTCTATAAACTCTAATAAATATAATTAAGAATAAAGGTAACTCTACACTAAGTAACACTATATTCTACTTATTTAAGACAATGCCTATAGATACTAGCACTACTTTATAGTTCTTTCTTTAGAAAAAAATAGGTTATTTAAATATTAGTATAAATATTATTATACTTAAATTAAATAATTATATAAATTATAATAATACTACGCTTTACCTATTAAAAGATATTATTAGTGCTAAAGATATATTTAATAAGAAGCCTTTAATAAGTAACCCTACCTTTATTTATTATAACTATAATAGAGAGGTATATTTAGCCTTGCTTATAAGGTATTTATAAAAGCTTCCCTACTTATAAGTTTAGCTTAAAGACCCTAAAAGCCCTTTTTTTATAGCTTTTATAGACTATAGGTTATAAGGAAATATAATTAAGGAGGGTATAGTTTATAAACTTAAGCTAACTATCTACTCTATTAGTATTATAAGAAATATATATTTTTATTTATAGTATTAAATTAAGCTTAAGGGGGAGGTAAGAATAAAGTTATTCCTTAGAAATATTTAAATACCTATAAGGTTCTATATAGTCCCTAATATAGTTTTAGTTAATATTATTTTAAAAATACTTTTTATTTAATAAGTATATATATTATTTAATTATAAATAAGGGATAGAAGAATTAATAATTAAGTATTATTTTAGTAAAATTATAGTTCTTTTTAAAGCTACTAGTTTTATTATATAGAATATTAGTAGTAAAGATAAAATAAAATATTTCCTAATTAAAATAATATCTTTAGCTATTAAAAATATAAAAAAAAAATATAAAGATATAGAAAAAGAGATATAAATTATTAAAGAAAAAAGTAATTAAATAGAAAATATAGAAAAAAGAAATAATTTTAAATTAAAACCTAGTAAAGTAATAGTTTCCTTATTTAAAAATAAAGAAAGAAAAATTTTAGTAATAGTCTTCTTTAATATAGTAATAAGCTAGTTTAAATAATTAGCTAAAGTAGCTAAGGATATTTAGTGCTCTTAATATATTATATTATTTAATTTAAAGGTAAATATATTATATAAAAAAGTTAGAGTTAAGGTATACCCCTAAGATAATATTCTATTTAATAGTACTATCCCTAATAGTAACCCTAAATAGAAGATAAAAAAGTAAAAAAAAGTTAAATTATATCTTAATATAATAGGGAAGTATAATAAGTTTATTACTAGAAGGTTTTCTAAATACTTAAGGGGGTTTTAGTTAACTTTAAATAAATAAAATTAAATAGTTAGTAAAGTTAATAAATATCTTACCCTTTAAAAAGTAGATATTTTTAAGGAAATCCTTAGTAACTATAAAGCTATACTAGTATAGAATCTTAAAGAATATAGAAAAGTTAATCCCCTTATAGCTTCTCTATAGGTTATTAAGATAGTAAAATATAAAGTATAGTAAGCTTATTTAATTTTAATACCCCTAGGTTTATAAAGAAAACTAATAAAGCTACTAAAGATAAAGTTAAAGTATAGGCTTTTAGAAGAGAGCTATAGATTTTATAGAAATCTATATTTCCTAGTTATAAAGAAGGATAGAGGAGTAAGACTTATTCTTTCTATAATTAACTATAATGCTATTATAATAAAGAATGCTAGAATTCTCTAGAAAGCTAAAGCCTTTAGCAAGGATTTTATAATATATAAAATCCTCTCTATAATTAACTTACTTTCTAGCTATAATTAGGTAGATTTAGCTAAGGAAAGCTAGGACTTAATAATAATTACTATACTAATTAAACTTCTTTATTTATACTACCTTCTATAAGGGGCTACTAACTCTATAGTATAATTTATTTATATTATTAGGTAAATTCTATTTAACCTTATCCCTTAGGTTTATACCCCTTTTCTTAATAATATTACTATAAAAGGGCTAATTACTATATACTATAATGCTAAAGTAATACTAAGAGTATATAAGTATATTCTAAAATATCTAATTAGTATTAATAAAGTCCTTTTAAACTTAAAACTTACTAATTATATAGCTTCTATAGTTAAAAGCAAATAGTATAGTATAATAGCTACTATTATTAGGTATATATATAGAACCTTTAGGCATAGGCCTACTAAAGCAAATGTTTTAAAACTTAAGGAATAGAAGGTTTACTAGAATATAGAGTATATTAGATTCTTTTTAGGACTTATAAGCTTTTATAGAATTTAAATATTCTACTTTACCCTTATTACTAAACCCTTAATAAGATTATTATAAAAAGGTATATTATTTTACTAAGGCATTAAGTAAAGTAAAGCTATATATAGACTTATAAATAAAATTATAACTACTTTAATATTTAAATTAATTAATTTAAATAAAGAAAATAGAAAGGTAATTTTTATAGTTAATATAAGTAGCATTAAATAGGGAGCTATACTTGCCTAAGTATATAATAATAAGCAACACTCTATATAATTTAAAAGTAATATATAGGTAAATTTAAAATAAAAATATAATGCTATAAAGTAAGAATACTAAGCTTTAGTATATACACTTTATAGGCTATAAATCTACCTATATAGCATCCCTTTTATCCTTAAAATAAACTTAATAGTTCTTATTTATTAGTTAAAAGGAGCTATTAATAATATTCTAAATACTATAGTAACCTATTAGTTAAGCTATATCTTGCTTTTTAACTTTACTTTATAATATATTCTAGGTAAAAATAATACTATAGCTAATAAACTATTAAAGAAGGGTTCTAAACTAATAAACTCCTATAATAAAGTTACTAAAAGGGATATTAAAGACTTTATTAACCTTTAACTTAATATTAATTAGGTTAAGAAAAATTTATATTTAAAAGAGAGTTATATAATAATTAAGTTCCTTATAATATTAATAAGGCTTAATTATATAAATACTAGGGCTTTTTATATATTTAAGAAGAAAGCCTTTAGGTATTACTACTATAATAAAGTGTTATATAAGAAACTAACTAGGCTTATAAAGGGATCCTTATTTATTATTAATAATAAAAAGGAATAATATTAAATTATTAAAAGGATATATAAAGACTTAGGTTATAAAGGTTATAAAGTAGTTTTTTAAGTAGTAAAGTAATAATATTATTAGAAAAGTATATAAATAATAGTATAGGAAATACTATATTATTATAAGGTTTACTAAAAATTCGCTCTATAGTAACCCTAAGAGTTAGTAATACTAGTCTATCCTAGCAACCCTATAAGTAAGATATATATTAATACTTAGTACTTACTATTTAATTATAGTTATAAGTATCTTTTAAAAGTATAGTATAACTTTATAGAATAGGTTAAGGTAAAACTAGTTTATATTACTAATATTAATACTATAAAGCACTTTATTAAGAAGCTTATTAGTAGGTTTAAACTCTTTTAATTTATTATTTATAATAAAGGTTCTAAAATAAAAGGGAATCTTAAGGAAGCTCTTAAGAATATTAGTATTAAAGGAATATAGACTTCTATATATAACCCTAAAGTAAATATACCTATAGAGGCTAGGTATTAGTTATTAGCTTTAGCACTTACTAAGATTAGTAGTTTAAATAACTATTAGTATAGGCACCTTAATAAGGCTTTGCTAGTAAACTATATAGTAATATAAGCATTACATAGAAGGTCTATATTTTATTTAATTTATAAATAAAAGCTAATCCTACCCTTTAAGGTTAAGTTTTCTATATAGTAGCTTATAAATTAGGATATAGTTATAATAGCTAAAGACCTTTTTACTATATATATATAAATTCTAAAATAAAAAAGAAGTAATATTAAAGAAGCAAAGAAATAAGTATTTACCTTTTACTAAAAACTAGTAGCCTATACTAATAAGAACTAAGCTTCTTTACTAAGAATAGAGTCTAATTACTTATTTCTAGGTAATTTAGTTCTTATTTATAATATTTATTATGCTATAAATATATCCTCTATTAAAAAGTTTGCAATATAATAAAATAAACTATTTTAAATTTATAGCTAAGCACTATTTATAAAAGTATATAGGCTATAGACCCTAAATAGTATTATTCTTAATAAAATAGTTAATAAGAATTATATTAAAAAGTTTATCCCTAATAAGTATAGCTAGTAGACTTTTTCTATAGATAAGTGGCTTTATTAACCCCTATAGAGCATTATAGATTATCTTTAACCCCTTTAGATTATTATAAATAGTATAACTTATAATAACTTAAATAAGGACTTAGCTTCTATCTACCCTTTAGTCTTAAACTATAATATATTTAATTAGATAGTTAACTATAATATTATTCTAATTCTACTAAAGCTTAATAATAAAAATAATAATATTTTAAATAGGGAGGTAAACTTACTACCTTAATAATATTCCCTTTATAAGCTTAAAGTGTAAATCCCTAAGCTTAGTGCTAAAAAATAAGCAGAGTATACTATATTTTATAGCTCTCTATAAAATTTATAAGCTTTAAGTTATATTATTTTCCTTTTATTATATTTTCCTATGTTATTTAATCTCCTTTTTATTATTATTTTATTCTCTACCCCCCCCTTAATTTTTTTTTTATAAGCATATATTATTATAAATTTAAAGGCTATAACGTTATAGCTACCCTAATTATATTACTACTAAGATATTCCTATTCTCTATTTCCCCTACCTAGTTATTATTTTATATTTTCTATATTTCTTTATTTTTACTATAACTATATTTTATTAAAATACTACTTAAGCTTATACTTAATGTTTAGAAGGCTTTAAGGAATGCCTTTTTTACCTAATTAAATAGAAATAACTTAAGTTTTTCTACTTTATTTTAATTAGAAAACTTAATAAAGGGACTTAATTAGCTTTTAATAGAATAATCTTTAAATATATATTCTTTTTAACACTTTAAGTTATTTAAGTCTTTACCTTAAGGTTAAGGAGTAATAAAGTATTTAAAATTAGTAATATATACCTATTATTTTATAATAGTAAGCTACTAATTAAAAGGTCTAGTAAGTTTAGACCCTTAATTTCTAGGGAGATAATATTAGGCAAGAATTTTATAGTTATTATTTCTATAGCTTTTACTATAGGTGTATTAATAGCAATACCCCTAGACCCTAAATAAGCTATAATGCTTATTATTATTAAGTATTGCAATTTAGATTTATTAGAAGAAAAAGGGGTCTTTAAAAGTTATATTTATTTTATAATTAAGGCAATTAGTTAAAAGCTTATTAAGGTACTCCTTATAAATTAATACATAGTATAACTAGTTCTTATTCTCTAAAACCCTAATATAAAGCAGGTATCTTATGTAAGTGCCCTTACTTTATATCTTATGCAAGTGCCCTCACTTTGCATCTTATGTAAGTGCCCTTACTTTATATCTTATATAAGTGCCTTTACTTTACAGTAGGTTAAGGTTAACTAGACCTAACATTAAACTTAATTTCCCTACTAATTAGTTGCCTCTAAGGATACACTTAGGTCTACCTCTTTTTCTTTTTTTTTTATTATAAATACTTAGATTAAATAATTTATTTTATTTACTTTATTTATTTTTTATTCTAAGCTACTATTTTTATTATTTTCCTGTTTATTTTAGCAATAAGCCTTTTTCTATCTCTATGCCTTATTACTAGGGAGGGGGGCTACTATTACTCCTTCTTACCTATTCCTTTTTATTTCCCTTTTAAATATATATTTATACTTTCCTACTAATTAAATGCTTAAGCTCTCTTTCTTATAGCTTATATAGAGAAGGGATATTTAGTGTTAGGTATAGATACGGTAGCTAGGCAAAGGCAATATAGTGACTAGTATATTAACTAAAGCTTGCTTTTTCTAAGAATCCCTTATATATATAGCAGTCTTTTAAGGGCTACTATAAGTAAGAGTATAACTAAGCATAAGGGAATCTATCCTAATACGCTCTATATTATAAGAACCTTATAATTACCCCTCCCCTTAGGCTAATGTCTTAGTAGCATAATACTATATTTTTACCTTTTATTAGTATCTTATAGGGAATGTATAGGTAGCTATATTATAATGCAGCCTCTAGTTCTCTATCTAAATACCTATTTAGTGTCCTTAGTATATAATTAAAATAAATAATATATATTACTTATTGCTAGCTAATTAGTAGTTTATTATAGCTATAATATTTACACTATATTATATTTAGTTAAAGTAAATAAATAAGTATACACTTTATATTACCTATAGCTTACTTATAATATAAATAATTCCTTACTACTCCTTTAGCTTTATTATATTTTATATTCTTTAACCTTTTTCTTTCCTTTATTTTACTTTAGTCTTCTTTAATAATTATTTAATTAATTATTTATACTCCCTTATTTATTTACTATTATATTACTCTCTCTTTATATTTAGAAGAAAATTATTTTAAAAATATATATATATATATATTATACCTATACTAGCTATTAAAACTTTAAGAAAAGCCTACTAACTAAGCCTACCTTTATAGTAATTAATTATTATTTTCCTACTATCCCTATTATTAGTAATATTATAAAGCAGTTAGCACACTACTTATAATGCTAAAAGCATAATAATAGTTATTTAAGTATATATATTTATCCTTTTTTTATTAAATTACTAGTAAATACTAATATTATGCTTTTAGGCTAAGCTTATAATATAAAGGGACTAGAAAAATGCTCTTATTATATATAAGTAGCTAAGTGCCCTTATTAATGCCTATAAACTAGTGCTAAATCTAAATATAAATATAAAGAACCCTAATACTAATATTTCTCTTATAATAAAGAAATATATTTTTTTTAAAGAGTAGCGCTAAAATATTACTTATATATTACTTATTTTACTATATAGTTTTAACTATATAAAGTAGGCATATTATATTACTTATAGGTTAACTAAGGCTGCTAAAACTATTACTATATATATAGTAATATAGTAGTAATTCCTCCTACTAATAGTTTTAATAAAAGGTATAGGTACTATATAATTAGTATATACTAGTAAGCTACTAGCTTTAACTAATATATTTCCCCCCCCCTTAATTTCTTTATATAAATACTATCTCTTTTTAGTTATTTATTTTTTACTTATATTTTTTTTATAGAATAGTGCTAAAAATAAGAATTAATAAAATACTATTTTTTTATATTTATAGCTTAGTAAGGCTAGTTATACTGCCTAGGTAGTAATAATTATATAGGTTTACTATAGTATAAAGGCAGCGATTTATATTATATTATTTTATATTAATTATATAGTGGGTATAAGCCTAGCTAACTAGTCTATAGCTACTACTATAGATTTATTTTCTCTAGCTTTCCCTATACTATAGATAGATATTTCTTCTTTTTTTTTTTTATAAAATAAAAATATTACTACTGCTTATATATTACTTAGTTACCTATTTATTACTTATAATTCTTCTTATTCTATTCTTTTTTATAGAAATTTATAATAAGTTTTAGCGCTAAAATATTATTTTCTAGGATTTACTAGTTATATTTACTTAGCTATCCTTTCTATTTTATAAAAAAGTATATACCTTCTTTAGTAATCTTTTTATTTTTAATTTCTTTAACTTTATATTCCTTATCCTTATTTTCTAGGTTTAGGGTTACTATACTTTCCCTACCCTTCTTTTTATTATTTTATAGTTTTAGTAGACTAATATAGAATATATTATAAAGCTTTATATATTTATTTAGTAACTTAAGGTAATATACTTATTTTCCTATAGAGTATAAAATATAAAAGGGTTCTAAAAATCTAGAATTTAGTTTTTTTTTTATATTTTTTACCTATATATTCTTTATAAATAGGAGAACTTTATTACCCTTTTTAAATATTATAAATTAGTAGTGCTAGTTATAGTACTTAGCTTATAAGTCTATTACTCTTCCCTATACTTTTACTATTTTCTCTTATAACTTATATAATTTCTTTACTTATACTTTTACTTTTAGTATCTCCTTATCTTAAGGGTTACCCTTAATACCTAAGTAAAACTCTAGGTAATACCTAAATAGTATATAATTAGAAGCTTATTTTATTATTTTATTTACTATATTATTATATATAAATTAGGCTTAGGGTAGTAATACTAGCTATATAGGCTAATGCTTTTTTATAAAATAATATAAATAATGCTTTAGTACCTAGTTAGTTCTCTTTATTTACCTATTAGTTTAAGGGTAAAATATTATTAATAGCCTTTGCTTAACTTTAGAGTAAAAATATAAATTACTTTAAAATATACTTATAAATATAGATTTCTAATTTAATATAATACCTTTAGTAGCTTTAAATTATAACTTAATCTCTATATAGAATATTTCTATAAGTTTTATAGCATTAAGGTAAGTAGTTATAGGTAGAAATACTATATACTTAATAAAATAATTTATAATTATAAGGATTATATTTACCTATCTCCTATTATAAAACCTTTTTAATAAACTTATAATAAAATCTATAGATATTTTTACTTATAGTTACTATAGTATTAGTAGAGATTTAAAATAGCTATATAAGTAATGCCTTTTTATAACTACTTATTAGTATATTATATAACTTAAAATATAATTTATTATAGCTTATTTTATTATTAGCTAGTAATATACTTAGTGTAGGAGCTTTATAGTTTTATTAATTTTAAAATAACTAGCTAAGGGATTATTATAATATAGCTATAGAAGCTTTTACTATAGAATAGGCTTTTAAGGAATAACTACTTAGTCTTTATATAGTAAAAGGCTACTTATATTATATTACTATATCCCTACCTTTTTACCTTAATTCCTTAGGGCTATATCTTTAGTAATTCTCCTAAGGTTTAAATCTTACTTTTAAGCTTTCTATAGTAATTTAGTAAAGGGCTTATATATTTAATTCTTATAGAGGTTAAATAATATAATAGCCTTTTTAATCTCTTAGGTTCTAATGTATTAAATATAGGTAATTATTTATAAGAAATTACTTAGTTTTACCTACTCCTTAGCTAGTGTTTTAGTAGCTACTTTAGCTATTTAAATAATAGAGTTTTATTCTATAAAACTAGCTTTAATAGCTAGAATTAATTATATTCTTAAAGGTATTTTACTAAGCTATTATATAAACTTAAGCACTACCTTTAACTTTATATAAAGTAATAATCTTTTCTATAGTTTTAATAGTATCTCTCTATTTATTAGGGCCTTACCTTTATAATTAAGCTTTCTTAATAGTATATTTATAAAGTTACTCTTTTTTATATAGTACTTAATAATAAAATTAAATAGGCTAAGGAATATATACTATTTAGCCTATTAGCTATTAAGCTTATTTTAGTTTATAAAAGTCTATAAGTTA